>JAQIWP010001121.1:0-17156 GCA_034695525.1 Euzetes globulus
AAAATAAAACTACTTTTAATTTGACCTTTCATTAGCCACATATCGGCTCAACTATACTTCCCGATGACTATACTTTTTATTAAAGATCAGGAATTCCCGATAATTCTTGTCTCTACTAATAAGAAAAAGTAATAATGAATTAGGTCTTTTAAGCATATATTTTCACTAATAAAACATTTTGTGAGCCCCCTGGAAGACTATCCCTCTATTCAAATCAGCTTTTTCAAGCTTATCTAGTTAATAATTGTCTATGAATAATTCAGGATAAAATTCAATTGAGCAAGACATTTTAGAGTTAACCTCTAATCTATTTAGTAGATTCTGAAGAAGAACAGAAAATTAATGAAATATTTTGTAAATAAGTTTTGATGAGAAGTCAATTATGTGTTAAAATAATTATATAAAAATAGTTGTAATTAATTCAATTAATTGGTGGCATTCAATCAAATTGAGCGCCAATTCATTCACTCAATGATTGAATGTTTGAAAACATGTGAATTGCCTTCAAATGTAAACAAACAGTTATTTTTGAAATTTGTGAATAATTGACGCAAACTATGGCTTCCGATTACAGACAAATTCGGGAAAACTTCTTCGGAGGTCACAATGGATCAAGTGTGGGAGAAGTAGTAGCCATTACATGTGTCAACCAATTGGCCAATTTTTTATTAATCGCCTTTTTATCGCTATTCCCGGTCTTGACTGACAACAAGTTTGTGATTTAAGTCTGTTTTCAAATAATGATTGAAATAATTTTTTGTTGATTTAGTTGGAAATGGTTTCGATATATAATAGAATACATAATAATAATAATTCCGTTCATTCTTTGTGTAACCCTTTTTTCGGACCATATTTTGGTCATTTGTATTGGAATCGTTGTCTCGACTTTAGTTGTAATTGTTTTGTGTTTTATACGAAGACAATGGAAACCAATTGTTATGAAAGAGTTACTTAGTATTGGTATTCCATATAAGGGAAGAGTGCCATTCCTCACCAATCTATTCTCAACCCTATTGCTATGTGTTTGTGTTGCTATTCTTGGGGTCGATTTCCGTGTCTTCTGCCGTCGTTTTGCCAAAACAGAGATCTATGGCTGGAGTCTTATGGATGTGGGCGTTGGCTCTTTCATAGCGGCCAACGGCGGCTTTGCTCCTGAATCCCGATTAGGAACAGAGTTCGGATATAAACCATTGTTTCTCTTCAAAAAGACTGTTTACTCAACGATTCCATTGTTTGTGTTAGGAGTTCAAAGATTAATTGCTGTCAAAAGTCTTGACTATTATGAACACATAACTGAATATGGACAGCACTGGAACTTCTTCTTTACTCTGGCCTTTACTAAAGTCAGAAGTTATAAATTGCTTACAATTTGTTTATAAAATGATTGTTAATTAACAGCTCTTTTCGACAACATTTTGCTGTTTATTCTCAAACAAAGTTAATATCGGATTTTGTGGAATCACTTTATTGGTCTTTCATCAGATCTGTCTCTCTCTGGGTTTGAGTCAATTTATTCAAAATGATGATAGAAATGGTTTATTAGCGGCCAATAAGGAAGGAGTTATTTCTCTGATGGGATATATTTCTCTATATTTGGTTTTTGTCGAAATCGGAAAATACATAATTAAGACGAGGTTTGCTTTCTTTGAAATTTTATTTTAAAATATTTTAAATTCCGTTTATTTGCTAATTAGAGATCAAATGAGAGAATGGATTCAAATGTCTTTTGTCATGTTTTCGTTGTCCCTAATATTTGGTTTACTTATGATTTTAAGTCACATTTTTGTCGAAAACGTTTCGCGAAGAGAAGTGAACTTTTCATTCGTTTGTTGGATGATTGCACTCAACTCTCTCTTTATTGGACTCGAGTTTTTCATTCAGATAATTGTTCACACTTTGCAATACCTCAATGTCTTTTGTTCGGGTGATTCGCACCGAAGTATTATTTTTTCGTCGATCGGATACAACGGAATGTTAGTGTTTTTGGTCGCAAACCTTTTGACAGGTTTTGTCAACTTTACAATCGATACGATTCGAGCCTCAGATTTGTTGGCAATAATAGTATTAATCGGTTACACTGTTGTCCTCTCTTTAGTGTCCGTCTTCTGCTATAAACACAAAATTCAATTAAAGATTCCAATCAAACAGAAGTCGATTTAAATGAAGTCATATTTTCTTATATTTATTGCAAATCATATCAACGATTGGCTTATAAACAATCATTTGATTAAAACCCGTTTTTAAAATTTTTGAATTTTACCCTAAAATTAAAATTTCACATTTTATATATAAAACTTGGGTCTAGTCTTAGGAAGTCTTATGAAGTGTCAAAATAAGACTGCACAAATTTTTACTTATTCATCAGTATTTATAAATCCAATAAAAAATGTTTTAACAAAAATTGATTGAAATTATCGCACATTCATTAAAATATATTTTATATAACAATTCATTACAATATTTGGGAATAATTAACACTTAATGTTATCAAAACTATTAATCATTTTGTATACAATTGTTTTAATGGGAAACTCGTATTAAATGATTATTGCATAAGAAGTGGTCACTAATTGAGGTCAACGTAAGGCTCCAACTGAAGCATTGGAAACACTGAAATGTAATCGTTTTGGACTTCAGCTTCGATTGAGCCGATCGGTGGCGGGTCTGTGTATAGAGTGGTTGGCGTCGGATCAAAGGCTTGTGCCGTTTGCCAGCAATAAACTCGAAATATTGCGATTAGAAACCCGACTAAACTACCAATCAGTACAATACTTATGATTGAAAAAATAAAAATATCCGTATTTTGCCATGGTACACCTATAAACAAGCAATCAATATAAGTTCAATAGAGTTCGTCTCTTTAATTACATAATTTTCGAATCTAAACAGTTGTTATTCTTAAATGGTTTTCAAACAATAAAATAAATCTCATCTGAATTGCACTTTTAATCAGTAATTCTTTATTACAAATTGATTCGTTCCAAACTGGATCTCAATCTTTTAATGTTCCTCTGCCATCAAGTCTTGTGTGCAATTTAAAATCATCTTGACTTTTACAGAACTTTTAACAAAGAATAAAATAACCATAATCACAAATAATAAGTTCACGTTTAGCTTTGGTGAGGGGTAGGAAATGGAGTACACGAGAAGACAATTGACATGGCTATGGAAAATTTGTCCCTCAAAACCACCGATGAAATAGATGGCAATCAATAGTATTAATGTTAGGGTTTAGTCAAATGATAATAATTTCTTTCGGTTCCTTTGCTTTTTTGCATTAGAGGTCCCGGGGCGGCACATTTTTAAAAATAAATTTTAGATTTTTTTCCTGTTAATGTTTGCCAAAAATCAGACTTTTTACAAATGGTTGCCAAAAATCCTCCATTATATTTTTTATCTTAAGGAATTAAGATTTTAAACTTATAAATTACAGATTAATTAAGCTAATTTAGACTTAAAACATCGGAAATAAGCTTATTAAAAAATGACCCTTTCCCGTCATTATTTTCGTCAACAATTTTACTCTCCCCATACCCTCCCACACCAGTACCTTTGACAAAATATCCCCGAAAACCCTTTAGAAAAAATGTTGATTGGCCATCTCTTGATCGATGGTTAACAATCTGATCAGTGAGTATGAAAAGGTGCCAAGGCTAATTGTCTTTATGGACTCCAATAATGGGTTAAAGGGGTAGAATAGAAACTGATTGCAGTTAATCTAATTCCTCAAAATTGATCTCAAAAAATAATAAGTAATTTATTGGAAAGCTATCGATGATCTGTTGCGCCAATTATTCATGGATTCCTTATTTGATAACATCAACAAATATATTAATTAAAAATGACTGACAATGACTGAAAAGTTGTGATAAATTCCAAAAGAATAAGATAACAAAGAAGAATATTCTACACAATTCCCATACCGTTATAAATGCAGAATAGAAGCAGAATTAAGGCTGAAATGGCGGTAAATAGAAGTAATAACAATTCTCTCATTATATAAACGGCTTCACAAAATGTTTAAATTATAGTTGAAAACATTTTCAAAGACAAATTTTAATTTATATTTCAGAAAATTGTGGAATCGATAAAATTAAGTTTTTTGTTCAAAAATTAGAACTTCAAATAATTGGCAATCGATTGTTAAAGCTTTGGTCGCCTGTCAAACACTTTGCCTGCAATGCAACACAACAATGTTCTTTTCCAATCAGTTCTGTATACGTTCAGTACAGACACATCACTTTATCACTGATTTATAAGAGAACCTCAATATCCTATTAAATATATACATACAGTCATAAGGAGATTGTGGATAAGGGTATTTAAAGGCCCAATTAAATAATTTTGATATATTCTTAATCTACTAATTGATTAGAATCGACCAGTATAACTATTTTTTGCAAATTGTCACAATTAAACCCGATATTGGCATGGCCAAAAATGCTATATAATAAAAGATTTGAAAGATGCATTTTATACTTTAGTAAGATTTATGTAAAGTTTAGATTCAAACTATCAATGAATGAACTTGTTTATTGAAATTCGTGTCTCAAAAGAAGTTTCATACAAAATAGAGAATGCATTTATTTTTCATAGAATTTTCAAAATAAATTGAAAAGTGAAAATAACACCTTTTAATATGAGTATTTCAATAAACAAGTTCATTCATTGATAGTTTTAATGAATCTAAACTTAACAATACAAAAATAAAACACTGGGTATTTTTAGAAATGACCTCCTCCCTTAGATGAAAGTTCATTTGGCCCTCTAGGGTCTTCCAGCTCTGTGACCCACTGGTTTTGCCAAACCGAGTTTTATTCTAAAGTTGATATTAAAATTCGCCAGGATAAATCAATTAAATATCTAAAAATAAAAAAGGTGTTGGAAAAGGTGAAAGTTATATAATCTAAAACTTATAGATTTACTTAAACAAACAAGTTATTGCAACTTATTGGTCTTCACTAGATCTTCACTTTAGAATGTTCCCTGCACGGTAAACTTAGACAAAATTCCTAACTTGTACAAGGTCACCTATACCCCCATATCAATTGTATTTGTGAAAATAATTCTGATTTAATATATACCGGAATCAATTGGGTTTTATTGTCTTTCTATATAGGCTGCTCTAAAAGCTTGTTTCTATATTAAATTTAAAATGCAACTAACAAAAGAATGGTGAGCTTGGTGGTCAGTTTAGTGGTCATTTAGGCATTCTTTGGAAGATTGATCTGAAAATATTCTGTATTCTACAACTGATATCTATTGAGAGGTTTGAATGTATGGAGGAATGAGTACTGAGTGCTGACATCTATCGTTTGTTTACAAACAACTTTCTTTCAATTTTCTGATTACTCATTGCTTTTCATTTGTTTGAAAATTATTTGTCAATTAATTTGCAATTTATTGCCGATTAAAATATAGTTATAAACAATGTCTGGTTCTCGATATGACCGCGCAATCACTGTCTTCTCACCCGATGGCCATCTGTTCCAAGTAGAGTACGCTCAGGAAGCGGTCAAAAAGGGATCGACTGCTGTAAGACTTAAACAATTTGATTCATTTGTTTCAGAATCTAATGATAGGTTGGGGTTCGCGGCAAAGATGTCGTTGTTTTAGCCGTTGAGAAGAAGTCAGTGGCAAAACTGCAAGAGGAGAGGACAGTCCGAAAGATTTGTCTTCTGGATGATCACGTAGTGATGGCTTTCGCCGGTATGTCGGCCTTAAGTGTCTTAATTGTCTAATGGTTTGTGTGACAGGTCTGACAGCAGACGCCCGAATCCTTATCGATAGGGCGAGAGTCGAGTGTCAGAGCCATAAACTGACGGTTGAAGACCCGGTGACTCTCGAATACATCACTCGATTTATAGCTCAGCTCAAACAGAAGTACACCCAATCCAACGGCAGACGACCTTTTGGTATATCAGCACTCATTGCCGGCTTCGATGAGGACGGAACGCCCCGACTCTTCCAAACTGACCCTTCAGGTGTTTATCACGAGTGGAAGGCCAACGCCACCGGAAGGAGTGCTAAGACTGTCAGAGAGTTTTTGGAAAAAAATTATTCGACAGAAATCTCAGAATCAAAGGACGCGACCATAAAGTTGGCGATTAAGGCGTTGTTGGAAGTGGTTCAGGGCAAAAACCTCGAAGTCGCCAAAATGGAAAACAACTCCAAAATGGTCTTATTGTCCGCCGAAGAGATCGACAAATATGTGACTATCATTGAGAAAGAAAAGGAAGAGGAGATCGAAAAGAAGAAACAGAAAAAGTGATCGCAATTTGAGTTTCCACTGATTTTTATATAAATGAAGACATTTAATGACTTTATTTAATGTTTTTATTAAAAGTAAAAATTAACCAAAAATTTTATTTTATTTAAAAGCAATTAATTATAAATTTAATCGAATGAGTCTTAAAATCAAAAGTATTTAATAATTGGTTTAAAAACATTTTTATTCAATTGAATGAAACGACTTTTGAATTGATTTCGTTTAAAAGATCTGACATTTGTTTGAAACTATATTTAGAACAATTAGGGATCAATTAGTTAGACGTGAAGGGCTAATCTGAAGATGTCGTGTTCCACATAAAAGCTATCGTTGGCCGGTTTCAGGACAAACACCTGATTGAAAGTGTGGGGCGGGTCGTCGTCGGTCTTGAGCTGACCCAATACGGCTACGAGGACACCCCCGTCGAAGGTCGGCTGTGCGTCGATCGCTGTAATTATGTGTTGGATCTTCTGAAATGTCAAACTTTGAATCTTTTCCATAATTTTAATCTTTCCCATCATTTGTTGGCCTTCAAAAGACATCAAAGACTTTGTTTCCTGCAAATCAATTATCCTTTTAATAAACTCAATGCTAACTATTGTTTGAATCACTTGAATGTCAACGAAAGTTGACAATCGTTGGAAGAGGTGCCCGAACTGACCGAATAGAAATTGGCCACATTTGGCCGTTGGGCCGAGTCGTCCATCAAAGCATAGTATTGCTGGACAAACGTTTTGCCAATTTGTTCATAGTTTGGATTCAAAGTCATTCTTATAATGTCTATTGTATCACAAAATTAGTCTTCAATGAACTGAATCCAAATTAATTCAATTGAAGATTAATTTAAACAAATAAACGAAAATGTGATCACAAAATGCGAGACTCGTTTGACTGCAAAACACCAAATGATTGCATTTGTTTTCAGTTCAAACGTTGAGTCAAACGCCTACTAAAGGCTATAAAAGACACTAAAGTTTCCTATCAATGACTCCTTTCAAACATTTCGAGTTCCTTCAAACTGTCCCTTCATTTCATTTGAAATTTATTTTGATAATGTTTTTGTTAAGTCAAATGACTTTATTTTTCAATAATAATACATATTTTTGCCAAAATTAATATTAGTTTTAGTCAAATAAAATATTTAAATCCTTCAGAATTATGGGAATGGCTTTCATATATTGCAGACTTACAGCAGTTGATGACAACCTTATTAAACCATTAATATGCCACTTACCAGTGGCCCACAATGGGCCCCAGTGGCCCACAATGGGCCCCAGTGGCCCACAATGGGCTACAGTAGCAGTTAGGCTAATTTAGAGCTTGGATTTTGTCAGAACAATTTGGCGCAAGAATTGCAAACTATTGTTGAGTTCAGATTTATAGTTGAGAGCACTGGTGTTTCCGTTCTTCTCCTTGAAGGCCGAGATGGCAAAAATTATCTTTTCTTTGGATGGATTATAACAACAGCCATAACCGTCATAAACAGCGGGTCCGTAACACATAAAGGATTGGGAGGAATTTGAGGAGACCTGTGAGGTCGACATATGGAAGTGCTTCGAACGCCCGAACAACTCATTTGAATAAAGAGTTTCCACTAATTCATAATCTGATTGAGTTAATGGACTTTTTAAGACGGTCTGACTCAACCCCCACTTCCATTGATTGCTTTTGACCTCTTGTGCTGAGCAGTAATAACCTGGTGATCAAAATGCAAATCAGTATTAGTTGAGAGTAGAAATGTAAGTCTATTCACCCAATAATAACCGATCGATTCCGTGTCCATTGACTGCATTTTTAACCAAATTCTTATGGCTTTCGATAGCATTACTTAATGTCTGAAAATTTGAATTCTTGTAAAATTCAACGAATTCATTGGTGACACTCCTGATAGTTTCAGTTCTTCCAAATGCGAACCTTCGAGTGCTGGCGCTTTCATAGGTTGCGCCAACTTTTCCATGAAGTCGATAAAAGGTGAGTCCTATTGCTAACTGAATCCATGAGTCGGGACTGAATTTGACAGACTTTATGAACTCTTTTCCGTAATCATTGAATTCCAAAACTTGTAATTCAAGGGAATTAATAAAATGTAAATATTTTCGTAAAGAAAACTCAGCCGAAGCCTTCACTTTATCTAAATTTTCATTCGACACAAGAGATAGCTCTTCGATGTCCACTTCAACGGGTTTGTCGATATTGATCTTGGTCTTTGTTGTGTCCGATAGTAAATGTTTGATGGAATGTTCCATCATTTTGACGATAACTCCGCCTTCAGCCGGTGTGTGTTCGTAACAAAATGCAGACCCAATCACACGATCGGCGCTCTTATTAGTGACAACAATCAATTGAATAGTCTTATCAAACCAACGGTTCCCAATATTATCAATATCTGAGTGAAGTGATTGACGGCCCATCACATTATAATAACATTCTTTATCTTCAAAGTTAGCCAAGTCTTCGATGTGATCGATATTAACAATGAATTCACTTTCGATTATCGAATTAACAGACTTTGCGTCCATTAATGAGAAGACAGTCGAAGAGTCATTTCTGTCCAAAGCAGTGAAACTCCCGAAAGGAATACTTTCTGAAGGAGTTTGAGATAAAATGAAAATAATAGCCGTTTGGATAATTGGAAGCATCCCTTCTCTGTTGCTTTGCTTTAGACTTAGTTTATAAAACTTATTCAATCGACTAATAACAATCGAAATATCATCCTTGAACAGTTGTCCGAAATTAATGGTGTCCGTAGGATTTCCAGGTATTCGACAAGTACCAAAAATGTTGTTGTACTGATCCATACAAATCTGTTCTTTCATTTTGCCATTTGGTGACAATTCAGGATTGACTCCATTTCTTAACAATTCTCTGAAATCAATTAAACTCAAAATCTGACGCGAAATGAAGTGAACCACAAAATCTTTGTTTGCATTTCTCGGTGTTTGCAGTTCAGGAAATACGAGTCCAGGATTAGACCAGATCATAACCGGCAGTCTGCCCTCCAAATAAGCCTTATTTAGCCACCAGTCCTGAGATAACCAATTATCTGTTTGTTGGCATTTCTCTTCCAAAAGACTGTGCAGTTTAGCGCCCGTTCCTTCACTTTTGGAGAATTCGTCGATTATTTGATACAAGTTTTCCAATTCTTCACTACTTTTAGCGAAAGGTTTTGCGGACACTTTCAGTCTATCCATTGTTTGATTGAGTGGTGGAATCGGAAGTTTAGGCAATCCATTGATTGATTGGGTGGTCTGGCGCTCAGGTGTCGATAAGTTTCTTCTATTTGACACCATTGAAAGTGACGGCAATAAGAGATTTTGTTTTCCAATTAATTTTATTCCATTGAAACGACTGAAAGTATTGATCGATTTTAACGATTTGATCATAATTTGGTTATGTGTTCACTCGAATCAGGTTTAGTTGATTTTCACAGTAATTCAATTATCTCTCCTTTTGATCACTTATTTTATTTGACAATTTGTCGGATAAGAAAAGACTTATTGAAGTCCTCATTGAGTACTCATTGAAGTGTATTTAAAATATTAAATCTGATTACAAATACTAATGTTTTCAAAACATACTTTACGTTTCGATTTTTATCTATTTTTCTATCATTAAAACCAATTTTTATTAATTCCTTAAACTTTAAGTTTTTTCTTTTGGATAAACTTGTAACTTCTTTAAACTATCTTTAAACTGTAAAATTTTCAGTCAATTATCATAAATAAACTCTAAACCAATGATCAAATGTTTAATCTAAAAAAGTGATATTCTCTTGATATATATTGTTTTTGAATGTTCTTAATAAAAACAGAATAAGAATCCTTAATTTAAAGAAATTCCTTTCTTTCAAAAGGTTGTTTAGTAAAGAATTTGCATTTTTCCTTTTATTTCCCTTAAACAACAAACTTAGCAAACAATTCACTAAACTTTCAACATAATTAATTTAATACCTCACAGACAGAGGCGTCCAATTAATAACAGTGAAGGGCAGTTAACAAATCAAATCTTAAATCTGGTATAAATGAGAAAGATTTTAGTGAATACACTTCATTTACAATATCACAACGATTACTAGAATTTGCTAAATAATTTGAGAAGGGTTTATTATTGTTTTATGAGGCTGGATCAATTGATAAAAAAAAGTGTTTCATCCCCGGGCAATGAGTAATGTGACGCATGCGTTGTTGTGTTTACTATAATTTGTCACAAGTTTTGTTTGGTGTATAAATCAGTGAATCATTTGAGTGTTGGCTGTTTTGGAGCTCAAAGTATGGAATGATTGTCAGCGCATTCACTCTTATAGGATATAATGGCGTCAATCAGCAGTCATACAAAAAGCAATCAATACGATAACAGTTCCCAACAAAATAGTATCAGTGATACCGACGAACAGAATATTTGGTGAGTTGTCAAACACATGGAAGACATGGTCGGCACAAATCTGATACTGATTTCGGCCAAATGTCAGATCTAAGGCCTAAACCACTCCCACAACAAAATTATTGCAATCTTTCAACTCATTTAAAAACAATTTGCTAAACATTTTTATGTTTTGTTTTGTTTAGGTCTTCGATCTTAACTCAGGTCCAGACGAGTGCCACAAATAAGTTGCCCTCAAATAAAGCCATTTTAGTTTTGGGTAATTTTCTTTCAATTCTTTACAAACTCTTTTCTAAAGTTTCTTTAAAATTACTTCAAAAATAATTTATTGATAAAAGTTTGACTCAAATTAATTATATGTGAATTAGTGATAGACTGATAACCACTTTAAGAGTAATGCCATCAACCGTTCCATTTATTGTCAATTCTTTGGAAACAATTAGTGGTCGGATTCTCATCCAATCCAATCATTTCTCGTCTTTCTATAAAATATGTTTTACTTATTGTTTTGACCATAAAGTTGACTATACAGCTAACCATGCTCAACTATAAATGTTTCTAAGTTATAATTGTTCCTTTAAATATTACAAATTTGAGCCAAGTCGAATGCAAAACATTAATTTTAATCAATTAGCTTGCTAGAGACTATTTAGCTAGTTTAATAATTTGAAACAAATTTCTATTTAAAAGCAATTTTTCAATAATTTAATAGTTATTCTGTTTTGAATATGAGGTGAAAATGATTCGGGGAAGACATCACTTATCGCTAAAATGCAAGGAAATGAAGATACGAGGAAAGGATCAGGTCTTGAGTATCACCATTTATTAGTCAGAGACGAGTATAGGGACGAACAGACGCAGTGCGGGATTTGGATTCTGGACGGCAACTGTATTTGGAACTCAAATCTGCTTCGGTTTGCTTTGAATGAACAGACGATGGCCGACACGACCGTCCTCTTAACTGCATCAATGACGAAGCCCTGGGATATAATTAACTCATTGGAGAAGTGGACCAAAGTATTGGACGAACACATCCGGAAACTCAATCTTAAAACAGAAACTCTTCAACACTTCAAACAGCAAAGTATTGCATATTTGAGTTATAATTAGTACTAAATATGTCTTTGATTGTAGTTTTGAAGCGATATCTCGAATACATTTCTCCTGGCGATGAAATCGAGGGTTTAGTCACTTCACCGGTTAAATTAAGAAGTAATAGTGATTTGGATAACGCATTCAAAACCAGTATTAGTTCGAATTCAGTCACTAATCCGTTACCCGAAGGCGTTCTCACTCATAATCTCGGACTCGATATTGTGGTCGTTATCACTAAAACCGATTATATGTCGACTTTAGAAAAAGAATTCGATTACAAAGAAGAGTCTTTCGATTTCATACAACAGGCTATCAGAAAGTTTTGTCTTAAATGTTAGTCTTTTCGCTACTTTTTATAATTATTTTGAAGATGTGATGAAAAATACAGACCTGTTATGACCTGTGATTACATTTCCACCTGTTTCTGATCCAATATTTCTTACAATTCTATATTCTCCAACTCATCGAATCTAATTTGACTGTTTGTGTCGTTACAGTCGGTGCCTCTTTGCTATACGTTTCCGTTAAAGTGAACAAAAACTGTGATCTTCTCTACAAATATTTGGTGCATAGAATATATGGACTCAAATTCAAAACACCGGCACTCGTCGTTGAAAAGGACGCAGTCTTTATGTAAGTTTTCTTCTTCTCAACAATCAACTCATTGATAATCTTATGGACAGACCCACGGGTTGGGACAACGAAAAGAAAATCGCAATTTTATATGAAAATATTCAGTCGGTTTCGCCCGACGATGACTACAACGATGTGATCGTTGGTCCCGTCAGTACTAAAGTGAGATCACATTTTATCAATGATTTTACGGCGATAACCAAATTTCAAATTATCAGTTCACTGTTCTCGCCCACAGTCCTAACCTAACCAGGTTTAAATATGATTAAAGACATTGTCTAAACCCATTATAACGGCAACACTCAGTAAGCGAGCAATTGGAACGGCCTCTCACTTGAAAATGTTCAGCAAAATCAATATTTATATTAAACATAAAATTGACTTTAAATTATCGTTTAAAAAATAGAAAAGATTTTGAAATGAATCAGATATGTGGTAATCTTGCTCTTATAATGCTTGCTGCCAATTGCCGTCATAATCGGATTAGAGGATAGCCTTTTTAAACCAAGGTAAATTGAAATATCGAAATGGGGTTTATCGCCGTTGAAATGTTTGGTTTTAGACTTAGTTTATTAATTTATGTATACTTTTAAAGCCTTTGCAAAAAGAAGCAGAAATGACGGCAGAAGACGATCAGGTTTTTCTCCTCAAAATGCAAACACAACTTAACCAACAAACCCCTCCGGGATCTAATCCGGTAATTATTGCCATTTAAAAATTAAACAGGGTTGCCAGAATAGCCACATCTCAATTGTAAATAGCAAGGGTAATTGATTAATGAACTCAAATTTCTTCAATGAACTTGTAAATTCTATTCAAAAGTAGTTTGAGAATAGCTTGCTTAAAGTTTGGGCCATACTATGAAAAGTTTTTAAACATTAATTTGTGTTCAATCATTAAAATATGTTTTTGAATCTTCAACTCATGTTCTTGTGTTATGTTTTATTTGAACAAGATTTTAACAAGTTATATTTGGGCATGAATTATGCTAGTGAAGTGGCTATTGTGGCATGACCATTTTAAATAACTAAATATTTGTGATTACAGCCAACGAGAACGCCACCAATCGTTCAGAAGCCACCTGAAAGGCGGACACCGCTCAACTCGACCCCAACGGGCGCACAGGTTTAGTCAAAAGCACGACTGACTCTTATTTTTTCTAATATTTGTAATAATCTGACAGATCGATAGTGCGAAGAGTAGTCCCGGAGGAGAGGGAGTCCTTCAAACCTTTTTTAGTAGTCTGTTAAGTCGTAAATCAGTGGGTTCTCCAGGAGTGGGGTTTCCCAGAACTCCAAACTCAATGGCGGACAGTCGGAGTCGAAGTGACGTTCAGGCAGAACTGGATCGTATGATTGGCACCAATAGAATCGGTAGCAATAGTTCGACGCCAACACATAAGTTGAATGTCTCGACCTCTTCAGAGCAATGATTTTTGCATTCATTTTTAGGTTTTATATAAATATTTAAAGTAAATGTAAATAAAATCAAAATTAATTTAAGGCTAATTTATAAATCATGCAAATGAAGACTATTTTGCGGTTCAACTCTTAGTCTATTAGTTCGACTACTTTTCTGATCCAATGTTTTCAAATATTTTCGTTATTTGAAAAATTGTTGCAAATATTTTCTTAAGCGGTTATCCCTTTATTTAATTTATTTATATATTTTATTGACATTTTTCGATCTGTTCTGTCCATCTCTTCAACCTTTGAATCCTATTAATCAAAATATTTCATCAAAAGTTTGTGTTGAATCCTTGCGATCGTACCATACCTTCCCTAAAACGACAGCTCTTTTTGGTTGACTACAAATACTGTAAAACTATTTAAATGTTTTTATTAGAAGTTTTTCTTATAATACGTATATTTTGTTAATAAATTGGCAACAATTCAAGTGACCAAACATTTTATCACTTTTAAGACCATTAGGTTTATCCTCTTTTCCATCCTGGTTCCACCCTGGTCATCGCCATAAAAATTGTATATGTATTGGCTCATAGATATCGAAATATTAAATCCAGTTTGGACCATGGACTGTTAGGAGTTAGCAGGAGGTCAATGACAATGTTCCCTCTATACAGACCCCTGTATTATGACTTTAAAACAAATTTTAAATTGAGACCTTGGGATTGGGATCAAAATTTTTTCCCAATATTTGCGGCTAGGGGGGGGGCCAAGTCTCAAAATTTGGTCTAAGGGGGCCAAGTAAGTTGGCCTCCCCCATGGTGACCCCTGCTCTTAAATTTAAGCTAAATCTTCAAAATTCAAGCTAAATGTTTCCTAAAAGTTGAAATATTGAGTGATTATTAATTGGTGGACACGAACTTAATTAGACGATTATTTAGATTCCTTAAAACTATGAACGAAATACCAAAATATTGCTCAACCTTTCTGAAAAAAATATTCGTCCTGATAGTACCACCTTGGTTGAGATGAAGATTTAGGCTAAATCTTGAAATTAAACCCAACTTTTCAATTAAATAATTTCTTGTAATCTTCTGAAATCTTGAATTCTTGAAACCCTATCAATGACTAAAGAGTCTACAGAATACCCTGTTTAGACAACCAAATAGTACGAAAACACATTTATTGAATTTAACAAGAACAGAATGATATACCTATAATGTTAATGAATTATCCTCTTATTTGATACACAACGGCAATGCGCATATTGAGATAATAAAGTTCATTTTTCTTATGGTTCTAATGGTTGTCTTTAAGTTGTAACTGAAGGCTCGAGTTTGTGTTCAACACTTCAATAACTTGAAAGTTGTTTGTAACTCAATGTGAAGTAATATTTATAGTTTTCCTCATCATTTCCAAACAATTGAAACATTTGTTAACTGACATTGATGATCCTTTTGGTTACAAGTTTTAGCAAGCTCAAAAATAAAATTTCGCCAATACATCAAGTTGTTTACAGTTTTCTAATATACAATAGGTGAATGACCTCAACTGACAATCAATTTGTTTATCTGGTTCGATATAATGGCGTTTTTCAATCAAATCAAACCTCGAGTGTTTCGCAAACCATTTTGTGCCACATTTCAATTGAAGAGTATTTTCCGAACAAATGAACGGAACATTACGTTTACGGCACAACACGAAGAGCTCAGAAAAACTGTTCGAAAGGTTTGTAGAAATCGAACCCAAACTGATTGTCATTATTTTGAATATTTGCTTAAATTTCATTCAAATCACAGATAATCGAAAGAGATGTCAACCCATTTGTTGACGAGTGGGAGGAAAAGCAGTTATTTCCTGCGCATCAGGTCTTTAAAAAATTTGGCGAAGCAGGTCTTCTGGGAATTACCAGACCACCAGGTCTTTATTCTTTAAGAAAATTGAACATGACTAATTGATTATTTGCTTAATGTTAAGAATACAATGGTTTGGGTTTAGACTATTCCTATAGCATTGCATTTTTCGAAGAGCTGTCGAATATAAACTGCGCTGGAATTGGATCCGCTCTTGGAGTACAAACAGATATGGCTGTGCCGGCGCTTACAATGTTTGGAAGTGATCAACTCAAAATGCAATTCTTGGCCCCAACTATTGCTGGCGATTATGTGGCCTGTGTTGGTGTCAGCGAACCCACCGGTGGCAGTGATGTGGCCGCACTACTGACAACTGCCCGTCGCTCAGGAAATGATCTTATAATAAATGGGACAAAAATGTGGATTACAAACGGAGCACAAGCGGACTGGATGTGTTTGTTAGCAAACACTCGGGAAGGCGCTCCCCATCGCAATAAGTCTCTCATTTGTGTTCCTATGAAGAGTCCGGGCGTTAAAGTGGCCAAAAAAATCGAGAAAATGGGATTACATTCGTCAGACACGGCACAGATATTCTTTGAAGACGTGAGAGTTCCCGTCACCAATATCATTGGAGAAGAAGGTATGGGATTCACTTACCAAATGGTTCAATTCCAAGACGAGCGCCTTTGCGCCGCCGCCTCAGGTATACTATTCCTTACTTTATCCTTGGTTAACTGAATCTTAAAAAGTGATTATCTTGAAGGAACATACCCTGATTAATGTTTGCTCTTAGTGCTAGTTGATAATTATCTTGGTCACAACCAATTTTTTGAAGTGGCGTTAGTCAAGGATAAATTACTTAAATGATATCTTACCATAAATTTGAATATTTATTTGAAAGCCGTCTCCAGTTGTGACCGAATCATAAAGGAGACGATAGAGTACTGCAAACAGCGCCGCACTTTCGGCAGTCCTCTAATTGACAATCAAGTGATTCACTTCACTCTCGCAGAACTCCAAAGTGAAGTCGAGTTACTTCGTTCTCTGGTCTACAGAGCGGCCGGTATTCTGTTCTCCAATTTTCTGCAATTGAATTGATTTTTGAAAACATTTTTCAGACGGTTTTATCGCCGGAGAAAACGTCACATTCTTGGCCTCAATCGCTAAACTAAAAGCCGGTCGTCTGGTCAGAGAAGTGGCTGACAAATGTCTCCAATATTACGGAGGAATGGGTTATACAAAAGAAATGTTAATCAGTCGTGCCTTTCGTGACTCAAGAGTTCTATCGATCGCAGGCGGAACCGATGAAATGATGCTAGGCATTATCTCCAAATTTATGGATACTTTGCCTAAAAAGAAAAAATAGTCTTTTTTTGGAAGAAAACTATATTTTGTTCGCTTCACTCGATTTCCAATTGATTTACAAGTTTTTTATTTCAATAAAAATTTATTTTTAATAATTTATTAAATGGATGAATTCAATGAATGTAAAGTCGAATACAAAAAAATGATAACAAATGG
>JAQIWP010001122.1:0-17150 GCA_034695525.1 Euzetes globulus
AGGCAATTGACTATGAGATGCTCAAGGTCTTAAATATGCACTGTTAGGCACAAACTCATGTTGAGAACCTAACATATGTGTATCCCTTTTTAGACAACATTATAATGTTTAGTGTTGAAAATAATTTAAATCTCAAAATTTCTGTGTAGGGGGCAAATACTTTGGCCCTCTTGGTGACCCCTGCTTAATACCGTCATTAACGTTCAAACAAAAGTTGTGAATATCTATAAAATTTAAATGTCAAGTGAATGGATGTAATAAAACATTTACATTGAATGATAATTTGAATAAACACACGAAAGCCGTTAATTTGAATATCAGATCTCATGTTGCGATTGGAATGACTGCCAGAAAAGCTTTTCAGACAAATTTCAGTTAACGGTTCACAGGCGGACACACACTGGAGAGAAGCCATTCGTATGTGACGTCTGTAGTAAAGGATTTGGACACAAATAGAAATTTTACTGAACTAACATTAAAAACAACATTTTTATCAATATCTATTTTATAGCCTGGAAACTTCTAAACAACTTGAAACTATATTTTAATATTTACTCAAAATTAGTCAAAAATGATTGATTAATACTTTAAAACATTTGTTTTTCAGTTCAATATGACATCAATAAAGTGTTATCAAAAATATTTGCTTTTTAACCCATTTTTCAAACAGGAATTGTGTTATGGTTTATATGGCCCTCAAATATATTGAAGGGGAAATTCCAATACTCGGGTAAAAGTTTGATAGGTCTCAGATCGAAATGACTTTTGCTTGATCTATCTTTTTCTAATTTCGAGCAAGACCTTCACCAAAACGAACAAGTATTATTAGTAGGGTTGCAAGCGTTCAAGATTTCACAAGATTTAAAGTTAAGTTTAGGCTAAATTTATGTTAAAAGTTGAGCTTAATTCCAATATATTGTGACTGGTCGCCATTTTCTGGATAATTGGGTGCGGCTCTGATCTGTTTTTCCCATTAGACCACCAGCTTAAGAGATGGTGGTCCAAAATTAAAAAAGTTGGCCTTGTTGGCACTAAACAGGCCTTATCGGCCGAAGATAAAGTATTAGTGCCAACACTTCGTTAAATATATTAATCTCAGGTTAAATCTTAACTAGATGGCGCCACCTAAATTTATTTTGCATATTATGAGTTTTGAAATAATTTATTCAAAACAGCAATCCACAAGGGGTTTTCCTGGAATATGGTTTGGTGATCTATTCCCCTGAAGTATTTTTAAGTTTTGAAAAAATTGTCCCATAATAATGAAGAGAAGCTTCCTTTCCTTCGAAAATTACCATTTTCAGTTATGGTGGCCAAAACCCCATTTTTAGATATTTAGCCTTAAAACATGAACAATTAGATTAATTGTGTCTCAATCAAGCTAATTAATAATCAAAATTATAGGAAATGAGCATTTTAAAAAACAAATTGACCAAAAATGTATCTCCCTTAAGTCACGGCCATTTGGCATCCCTGACAGGGATTTCCTGTTCAAAACTGGCAGTTGATTTTATAAAATGGTTTATCTGAAGAGTGTTTTTGGTAAACATATCGCCTAACTGTGATAATTCTGATTCTGATACATTCTGATACAGAATTCATTCAATAAATTGATCCAGGTATTGAAAGTAATAAAAGAATTATATTTAAAGTAATATTTTTTCTAATTATTCCATTAAAACTCAAGATTTCAACTTTTAGTCAACATTTAGCCTAAATCTTCATCCCTAATAATTAGTTAAGAATTTTTTTGTTTTATTAAAGTTATATTGATTATACTGGTGATTGTAAACTTGTTTATATTGTTAACCTTCAGATATTCTCAAATACAACTTTGAACGTAATTCCTATCAACATTTTCAATTAACAAATAAACTTTGTAAAAAAAACTTGAACAGAAGATATCCTTGTACAGAAAACCTATTTAATTTCAAAATTGAATTCTGCTGAATATAGTCTGGATTTCAAATGGATCTGGATAAAGTTCTAATTAATCAGTTTATTAATGACATTCGAGATAGGTAAGATCATTAATTTTTTTTATAGTCATGAACAACAATTAAAAACTATATATTTTGCTTGTTTACATAGTGTGATAGAAACTGTACTTGATATCGGCTGCGGTACAGGCAATATGACTGTCCATTTGAACCGAACCCCGAAAATAGTGAAACGTATCGTTGCTGTGGATATCAGACAAGAAATGATTGAATTCGCAAAACGAAATAACAGCGCCTCTAATATACTGTATTACAAACAGGACCTGACTCTCAATTGGAACGAATTAAGACCAGAATTGCGAGCACTCGAGGGTAAAGTTCAGATAGTTTTCAACAATTGTTGCCTTCAATCGATGTATATAAACAAGGACAATCTCTGCAAAAATATCTTTCGTCTGTTAGCGACGGGAGGAATAGTCTACTCCAATATAAAACTGTTTCCTTCACCTAGCTCAACCTCAAGAGGAATATTATATGCTTACCTGACCAGAAATGTTCCTGTTATACCATCAATGGAAACCCAGATTAATGAATGGACCAGGACATTCGAAAACGGTGGCTTTGAAATTCTTGAACAATATACGAAATCTTTTAACCATTTGACATAGATCAGTTGACTAAGATTTGGACAGGCTTGGTATTTTTAAAAGGAAAAAATAGTTTTTTGTTGATTTATTTACTAGAATAACTTTAATATTTTTTTACCATGCTGACATTAAAAATATTTCAGATATTATTTTTGCTAATAAATTTTACAGGTTATTATAACAGAAATCCTTTTGATTTATAGTTAAAGGGCGATTATGAGGGGAAAAAATTCTCGGCTAAGTTTTAAATCCTGACTAAAAATTTTTAAAAAATTAATATTGAATTGATACTTTTTAATTCATTACTAGATTTGTCAGGTAAGTTCAGAATTTAAACCAAAAAATTATGTAAACAAATGGCTAAGACATTGACAAAAACTGTAAATATGGTTCTAAAATGTCTTAGTTGTTATTAATTAATAAAATAAAATTAATAAAATATGTTGACAAAAATAAATTTTAATAAAGTTTAAAATAACCTTGATTTTAATTAATCTAATTAATCATTTAAGTAAATGAAATTTTTTTCATGCTAGTGCTTTACGTCAGTAAAATTAACTCAATTAATTATCTAGGATCATTTTTAAAGGATTAATCACTAGTCTATTTGTGATTGTTGAATAAAAGGTAAATTAATCACAAATCGAAAAAGCTCTAGGCTCTTTATAATTAATTTTAATTAAATTAATTTTCATTGCGTTTAAATCGGTTTTACAAGTTTATAAGCAAGTTGATACTCTTGGTTTTCTATTAAGAAAGTTTCCAATTTATACTACCTAGCACAGTTCAGTGCTGCTCTCTATTAAATTAAGTTAGCCAGTGAATTCCTTACACATTTATTTTCAACTAAATTTTTTTTATCAAGTTAATGATAAAATCAATAAAGTTTCAATAAGTTATTCAATAATTTGATTAAATAATTGTTTTATTTAAAAAGTTTAATAAGTTTTTGATCGAAAAGTTTTTCATTTCATTTCATTTCTATTTAACATTTCAAAGTTACCTTTTGAATCTCGGATTCAATACACTTTTCACTAATTTATGACTAGATTAGTTAATCAATAAAGTTGATCACTTTATTATTAATTAATTAATTGATTTTTAATCAAATCTTATGATTACAATCACTTCAATGCTATTGAATCACTAAACAAAGCCTTTGCGGGAAATAATTTTTGCTTAAGTAAGTCAGAGGGCGTTCCTGTGCTAACCTTAATTGGAAACTTTCTTAATAGAAAACCAAGAGTATAGTGTAGTGTTGACATCATTTGATCTTTTCAAAACAATTAAATTTTTTATTATTTATTAAATATTATAATATTTAAAAAAATACCACAAAATAGAAATGTTCAAAATTATTAAATTGATAAATAGATTATTACAGCAAGTAAATATTTCTAAGATCTAAAATTTCCTTATCCATGAAATCACCCGAATTAATAAATATAATAGAACATGTTCCATAGTAGCAAGTAATAACTATGCTTAAATTTGGTCAGAATTGTATAGTCTATAGAAGATTATAAACTTGATAAAATTTTCCTATCTGTCTGTCAGTGAAGTTCAAGTGTTTGCACTGATGTAAAGGCAACATATCGTCGATCATATGATAGTCCAGTTTCCGATTCCCACCAAAAACCATCGGAATCTCATTGTCCTCGATATCTAAGGAATGAGTCAATTGCTCTCTTCTGAGAAACATTATTTTATCTCGATTATCATTAGACGTAAATGGTCTTAGCAAAGCTATTTGGGCATTTGCCACTTGGACCATAAGCCAGGGCAAGTCCACACTGATGGCTGCTTTTATTGCCTGTGGATAGTAATCGATGAGATCAATGCTGAACAAAATCAATGGTATGTCGACGTTGAGGAATGAGATATTCTATTGAAAAAAGGCACTAGTTAATCCTTATTAAAATACACTAAACAAAATTAAATTTAGTTTCACAGAATCAACTTCAAAATGAGAATTGGAAAAAATAATTAATTATCATGCACAAATTAAAATAGTTGGTATACCTCAGAATCGGATACAGAAATAAAACCTTTATTTCCTGCCATTCGATCCAATAGTTCAAAATAGAAAGCTGAATACTGCTTGAACATTAAATTCGGGCATTTTCCTAAAATAACGGCTTGAAGCCCATACACATAGTCTGTTCTGTCTGTCCTTGCTCATCGTTTCGTGACCAAAAATTTGTACCAATTCTTTGGGAAAGAAGTTTTGTTTCCTTTCGTGTACACCAAAAGACTTTTTCCATCGCATAGCTCTGACCAGGGCTTGAAAGGCCTCATCAGTCGTCCTCTTTTCCAGAAGGAACCGTTCGATTTGCCAGTCCTCTGACCGACATCTCTGGACGTCAATCGGATGATACAAATGCGGATTATTGTGGGCTTCGGTGACAAACATTTTTCGAATCACTTCAACCATCTCTTTGTTGTTCGCATTCTTTAAGCCATAAATGTCTTCATTTGTCTCTTCCGTCACATGCAAGACACAAATAAGAGATATAAACAAACATATGATGTTTGATATTTTCATTGCTAACTATTCAAAAGACTTTGCTCAATTAATTAAATCTTGGAAAACAAAATTCTTACACAAGACAACAAAATGAAAGTCAAGTTAAATACTGGCTGTGAATCTGAATTGATCCTAACATTTATATATGGATTCTATTTCAATGAATAGTTCACAGAACTGACCTGATATCTTTGAAAATAAAAGTAATAATTTTCGTAATTGTATTTGCTAATTAAAATATCGAAAACCCCATTGAGATTTATCTGTGACCATTTAGATACTACGGGTTAAGAGCCTTCCAATGCCTAACGACCTGCCAAACAAATTGTCTAGGGGTTTTTATTTCATTATATTTCAGTTATCCCGTGAATAGGTTCTGTTTTACCAATAGTTAAAATTCCAATATATATATTCCTCTTACCAGGTTAGATTCTGAGAATGCTAAATACCAAAATAATGTCTGATATTCTTATTTAATTAGAAAGTTATGAATTTTAATCTTAAAATTTTAATCTTTAAACTTGTTTAATTATCAAATAGTCATGATAGATATTCGATAGCATCTGTATAGTTACCCCTTTACACCTATTGATTATAGAGTATTAAAGTTTACATTTATAATTTTTTTTATTCAATTGATTAAATTAAAACATTTCCTAGTTTAATGCAGAGACGGCCAAAAAAGGGATATTAAGTTTTTCTGGGGGCGAAGTGAGCATGCAAATTTTATAATCCTTTGTAATATCTGGCAAAATATCTCTCCCATGCCACCTGAAAAACATTTGATAGGCCATCTTTGGTTTAATGTCATTTATTCAATGATTTATATTAATGGTTGACAGTAAATGGACAGACATCCCATGCCTTACATCAGTTCATAATTAAGATTAGTTATTAATTATTTATTCATATTTTGTTTGTAAAAGAAAATTAAAAATTTTCGATAAGTTTGATGACTAAATAAATGTCAGATTTTATTCCTAATAAACGAATTAATTAGCAATTAAATGTCAATTGATCCTGTGACAACTTTTAAATTACATTAAATTCTTAGAAAATAGATTAACTCAAAACAATTTTGATTTCAAAAGTTTTTAATGTTATTTGAAATTAAAGGAAATTTTTATAATAATTTCGAAATCATTGACGTTTGAATCATAATTATCTGTAATCTTTGTCATTTTAAAAGTAAATGTTATCAGTTGATTATTATTTTAATGCCAGAGAAACTCACTATACATCACAATTCACAAGAAAGTGAGATGTGGTCAATTTTGGCATATTTTGTTGTTTTAATCATTTTTATTGATTTGTTTGCAACGTTTTTGCATTTTTTCAATACAATCGATAAAAACAATTTGTTAATCAATTTTTCAATTCTGAATAACTTTCAATCAATTTTTGGTAAAGAGCAAGTTCCTTCAATATCGAATACAAGTTTTCAAGATCCTGCCATTTTGTTGAATGGCATTCGTGTTCTTACTCATTTATTTCTGATTACTGGTCACTTTTCGGTTTTGATTCATGTGGTTTATTCAGATAACTATTTGAACCAGACACAAATCCAGAAATATTTAGCAAGCTTTATTAATCGTTGTGCCCTGGTAATTTTCTTCTTGCTTAATGGAATTGCATCAGGAAAATGGTACTTTAAGCACAACAGCGCCGAAAATGATTCAAAATTTAGAATTTGTTCCCGATTCTATCTGGAACGGTTTCTAATGATTGCCCCTGCACATTATTTGCTCGTTATTTTCTACTCTTATTATGTTCAGAATCTGACACATAATATTCGCGATGAAAATGTGGTCAAATCCTGCACTGAAGCTATACTTCCGAATTTGCTTTTCATTGCTAATTTTGTTTCATCAACTGCCCCTGTAAGTATTGTCTTTCCGATTTTGATATCGGAAATTAATCATGGTGATTGGATCATTGCTTAACCTTAAATATTGAATCATTGATAAATATAATTTTATTGCTAGTGCTTAAACTGGGTCTGGTCTACACATGTTTTGGTTCAATTTATACTGATATCACCCATAATTCTATACAGTTTCAGCAAGTAAGTTTGACATTCTTATTTTTATTCCACAGAAATATTAACATGCAAATGTTTTTTCAAATAGAAGTTTCAAACTTGGTTTATCAGTCACTTTAATTGGTAATATCGTATTTGCTTCGATCAATTTCTATATACATTATTCAAATGAACTTGGAACACAGATGCATTTCAATAATGTTGTGGTCACAAAAGTACCTTTCTCAGCTTTAATGTAAATAATTTATCTCCAGCTCATACATTCAAAATTTAATTAATTTTTATTTCAATTGACTATTTAGCATTGAAAATAGCTACTTGGATCTAATTCATGTCAAACCATTTGCTCTTGGTTCTGCTTATATCAATGGTATACTTGTGGCCTATCTTATCGAAAACAATGACCTGGAAAAATATTACAACAATTATTTTATAAATATTTTTGTAAAAGCGTTAGGTTTCATTCTAATCCGGATAGTTTTTGTTGCCTGCACCAGACAACTATTATTTGGTGAATTACAAATGTTCAGTGCAATTGAATCTAGTTTATTTTCATCTATTGTTTCAATCTTACTAATTTACTATTTTACTTATTTAGCACAGAAAAGGTCATTTTTATCCAGACCGATCTGGACAAAATTAAGAAAATTGTTGAGAATGAGCTATCTCATTCATCCAATTCTAGTTAATACAATTGTAGACTTATATCCGGTTCTGACAATTGAGCCAAAAGTATATCCATTTCTGGTATTCCTATACCTAATATTTTTATTCACTTTATTTATTTTTTCATTAATACTGACCCTACTCTTTGAAATGCCCATCAATGCAATTGGCTCTTGCCTTTCCAACCAAATATATGAAAAGAAAAATTAATATAAACACATCAAAAATTAAATCGGACCTAAAATTTAAATGGCGTTTATGGGGATTGCGTACAAAATATGTTTTGTTTAATTAAGTTATTATTAATTGAATTCCAAATAAAGTCTAATTTCATTCAACTTATTATAAGAGAAAATGTTTTGATTTAACAAAATATATTATTTATTTATTACATGTCTGTATTGTAAATTTTTGACTAGATCTTTAGTGCAGCTCATTTGGAATAATAATCATAGCTTTTTTATATAACCATGGTATAAGGGGTGTGTAAAATGTTGGATTTTTCTCAAACTTTGTGGGGGTATAAGGGTGTATTTTATCCAAGATTGCAGCCGGAAATGCCGCCGAAGTGGCCATTTTGTTCTTTATTTCTGCTCAAGCCCTGCTAAATTAAGTTGAATTTAAATTTAATCGTCTTTGATTCAGTTTAAATGATAATAAGCCGAAAAAATAAGAGAAATTCGGGAAAATAACCCCTTTTGCGCATGCACAATTTTTTAAAAAGGTCCTTTTATTTTTTTTCTTTATAATTTTTTCTAAAACCTCAGGATGGGATATTATGACAAATTCTCGACTTAAGGGGGTATACCCTCTATTGCTACCCATGATTTATTTATAAAATTGCTTGACAGATTTTATTCAATCTATACATTTTATAATATTGGTCACCATTTTTAATTAATCAATTTTTAGATATTTAAATTTCAAAATAGACCTGGTTTCGATTCAATTTTATTATTTTGATTAATACTTATTAATACTTTTACTTTCTTATACTAATACTAAAATATTTTACTTAATCATTTATTAGATTATTTAAATTGAAAAAAATACTTAGAGCTTAGTATAAGCTGGATAGAGGAAGTATGTAATCAAAGTAATAATTGATAATCCAATTAATTTGTCTCTTAAGTAGATAATTTGCAAATTGCGGTGAGCTGTTGGTAAAGTATCATGGTTTCCCTTGAGAACGTACTGACGGGCGCCCAACCAGTAGTCATCCCAATATGTCGACCAATTAAGTGTTCGTATGTCAAAGTTGAAGAGCTATCCGAACAGAATAAATACTTAAAATGGATGCAAAACTGCGTTTTGAGCTAAAATTTAATTTTCTTTGCCTTTTTATCGATATGATTGAGTCGATTATTAAGATTAAGCACATTATTGTTGAAGAACCGGAATTCATGGCTTGTAAACCATTCACACAAATCCATGGTTTTATGTAACTTCTTGTAAGTCTTCACCATAAACCTCTTGGAACCTATCAAAAGCATGAGTCCATCGAACAGATAGGCCGGCATCAAGTGGTCGAAGAAACAGCAGATTCTAAACCAAAATCTTGACTTAATGCCAAAATGATTCGGATATCTATAGATGTTTGAGCTGGGATATTTGATTGAGTTAGGTGGTCCCAAATAATCAAAAACCTGACCCCAACTGATTGGATTCAGTGATCCGGTCGTACAGTTATAGACCTGAGCACTGTTTGCCGGTTTAGTGGCTGTAAACCAGACAACGGCTATCATTAAATTGATGACTGTGTCCACTGGTATGATGTCTGAGCGCTTGTTTCCACTATAAATCATATATCGGATAATCCCTTTACCAGAAGCTAAAAGGAATGGCGTCACACTATTAAGGCTATCCACCCAACCTGGCACAGGCTCTTTCCATGAACATGATACAATAGAGGGTCTGACTATAGCTACGGGCAGACTCTGACATTCCTCACTCAACAGAACTTCAGACAATGATTTGGAAAAGACATATGTATTGGGAAAGCCCTCCAAGAGTTTAGGTGTAATTCTATCCAACATTTCATCGCTCATCCATTCGCACAAATCGATGATCTTCTGGTGAGAAACAACCGAAGGATAGACTATTTCGTCGATTTCATATCGATTACAGTTTGAATAAGCAGTCGATACGTATATTAATGCCTGAGATTAAGAAAAATCATTCATTTAAAACAAAATCTTGTTTTTCAGGAATCAAATAAAATCTGACCAATAATTTTGGTAATTGACGACACAATTGAACGACTCTTTGAGTACCCAAAACATTCAGGTTTATGGCAGTCCTGAGCGGCTCATCAAACTTTATAGTGGCTGCCGAGTGGAAAACTAAGGAGACATTTGTCAACAGATCCATTAAGTCATTGTTAGTTATTCCCAGATTTGGGAGACAAATATCCCCCTCAATGGGTAGGACTTTGTCTAAAGAGCTGGGATTGCATTCTCTTAACTCAGCGAAGATCTGTGAACTGATAAGATCCTTGATTCGGGTCTTCACATCTTTTTCTTTCTTGGAGCGGATCAGAACATAGATATATTTGATTTGACCACAACTTCGGAGCAATTTTTCGATCAAGACTTTGCCCAAAAAACCGGTGGCGCCGGTAATGAACACACTTTTCTCTCTATAAAATTCGGTGATTTCTGAACCCGTTTTCATTTCAATAGTATTCGTTATGACGTTATTTACTTGAATGAGGAAACCTTTTTAAACTACAAAAATTGATAGGTGTTTGACGTCAGTGTGAATATCACCTAGAGCAAATCTAATTTTTTCTGGGAATAGGCTTAATAAATTTAATATAGGATTACACAGATCAGGGGTCGTCAAGGTCCGAGACCTCAGGTGGGGGTATATGGACAGGGTAAAATGGCGAATTTTTTCTCGATCCTAAGGGGCGTATAAGGGGAGAGGTATTTTTTCAAGATGATGGCCGGAAGCGGCCATTTTGTTCTTTATTCCTGTTTAAATCCAGTTAAATTAAGTTTACTTCAGTTTAAATACAGTTTAATCGGTAAAATTAACGAAAATAGCCGCCGCGCTTGGCGCCTGGGCATTTTTTGAGGGTGGGTCCATTTCTTAGGTTATTTTTCCCATACAATTTTTTCAAACCTCAGAGGAGTATTTTGGTAAATTCTCGACCTAATGCTATACCCTCTCCCCTATGGCGATTCCTGACAACCATGTAAGAAATATGTAAACAGTGTAAACATCACCAAGAACTAAAATATAAAAAACTGATTTAATCTTATACAATTGGATTCTTTTATGACCGACCGAACCGTTTCTAATTTTGTCTTAATTCTAATAATTTGTTCCCCTCTTTATTCTCTTTATGAAGACATGGAGGACAGGCAAAGACTTTCTCTTTCCCAATAGGAAGATGTTATTATTTTTTGTCCATTTTCCGGATATAGATTTGTCCTAAACTCTTAATAATATAATTCATTAATTTACACGATGTTTACGGATAGCAGAACTTTAGAACAAGTCTTCAGTTCTTGTAGTGGTCAAACACTGATCATGCTTATTTACTTTATGTGCAATATTTTATTGAAGGAATAAATTTATAAAAATCAATAATGTAGTCATGGGATTTTTCAATTCTCTGGGGTTTTTAATTTTTAATTTTATTTGATATATAAAAATTTAATCTAGTTGCTTTTGTCAGCAAAAACTTTGTTTCTTAGCTCCAGTCCAATGGGAATGTCACCCATTGATAGAATGAATTCAAACATTTTCGGTTTAAATTGTTTTGGGGTATTCGCTGTTTTAAACAATCTGTACTTGTATATTATAAAGGCTGCGGTGGTCTTGGCCTCCATCAAAGCGAATCTCATTCCCACACAATTTCTGGGTCCCATTCCAAAGGGTAGGTAAGTATACGGCTTTAATTTGTTCCTGTTCTCTAACAAAAATCTTTCTGGTTTGAATTTATCAGGCTCATCATAATTTTTAGGGCAATGCTGAACAGAATGTATGTCCAAGTTTACAATCATTCCCTTTTCTATAGTAATCCCTGTTTGGCCTGCAATCAGCAAATAATTATTTAGAAAAAAATGATAGGTGACATTTTAAAACAAACCAAGTTTATAATCTTGCGATGCAGTCCTAGAGACCATTGAAATTGGATTATAGATACGGAAAGTTTCTGCGACACAGGCCTCCAAATAAGGCATACTTGCAATGTCTTCATAACTAAAGTCTGGTCCATATTCTTGCAACTCTTGATACAGCCTTTGTTGACAGTCTTCATTCATTGTCAACCCATAGAACAAATGCGAGAGTGTGGCGGCTGTCGGTGCAAAGCCGGCGGCCAAGAATATAAATGAGGTGGCCAAAATATCATCTTCACTTATTTTCATTTTCAGCTTGGTGTCCTTAATCGCTTGCTTATCATCGGATTGCCTGAAAAGTTGTTCGCCGCCCACGTCTTCAATGTCTTTTTCCTCGTTAAGTTGAACGGAGTGGCGGGCGTTGAGCATCAGTTGCAAGAAGTCGTTATATTTGCCTTTTTCTGACTCCCGGCGAGTGATAATCGATCGCATCTGAAAAGTTGTCAATAATTCATTATTTTTTAAACAATTTTTAGCCATTTAATAATGGACAAGTTCATTTTGAGCTTAAATCCCTCTCAAATTTTAACTTATTTAGACTGTCCTGATCATTCTATGGAACATTTTTAATAGATTTCTTTAGCTCTACCTTTCATTGAGACCACACTAAAAATAATCTGTCATATTATGAGAGCCTTGAGTTTCCCTAAATTTTGAAAAAACAAATAAAACTCACCGATGATCTAAAAAACTCAGTGACCGAGGGGTCGATAAAACTGAATTTTAGCCAACGAAGTAGTTTAGGCGAAACAATAGCCAAGGTAAAAAAGACGTATATCCGCCAGGTTCCGCTCACTACTTTCTGAATATTAGTAATGAATTGATCTCTCTTTTCAGAATAGGCGTCGATTTTTGTCCCGAAAACAGAGGACGCCATCAAATCAATGGTAAAACATTTCATAAATTTTTTGATTTCAACCTCAGTACTTGTTTCAATCTTTTTGTCCAAGTTCAATTCCAGTCTTTTAATACAATCAGTAAAAATTGGATACATTTTTCGCATTTTCCCACTCGAAAAGGTCGGACTTATCTGGAATTTGTTTTATTTAATGTAGACATGCTTGCTCATCAAGGAATAAAAAACTTACAATTGATCGCATTTGTCTCCACTCATCCCCGAAGAGATTGGACAGAGATCTGTCATTCATGGGATCGCCGGTCACTAATTCGTTTCGATTGATAAACAGTGGAAAGTCTTTTATAGTCAGGTCTTTGATTAGTTCCGAATTTGAAACCAACAGAACAGGATGATCGCTCATAAATGCACTAGGTTAAAAGTCTGTAAGTTTATTAGAAAGCAAATCTGCTTGCTTACCCGTAGGTATCGCCATATTTGGCAGTATTGTACAGATTATTGCTAAATAAATCCCTAAACAACATCTGCCAAACAGTTCCGAAGCCAGCAATAGGTTTGGGGCCATCTATACCACGAATTTTCCAATAATTGAATTTTCTGGTCAAATATCTGTCAAAATAAATCAAAATTTTAATCATTAATATTTTTTTTAAAAGTAAGTGATGTCCAATTTAATGAATCTTACAAATAGGCAGCAACTAAAATTGATACTGGAACAATTAGCAAAGCGAATATGTTTAGAAATATCATTTATGGACCTTGGAGATAGGCTGAAAATTGTTATTGGAAACTGGTATCAATGAAATCGTATTATTAAAATATTAAATTTGCTGTCTACTTTTCGTTCCAGAGCTATATATATATATATATAAATGAGATAGATCAACTTATATTTGAAATATCTCTTTAAAATTTCTGATGGTCAAAGGATTTGTTTATCCACTTGTTTTTATTAAATTATGGTTTCAATTAACCAATGATTTATTCTTGTTTAAAATAATTATATAGTTATCAATAAAATCCTACCAAGTCATTTAAATTTATATTTCAATTGAACTTTCCTCAATTGTTTTTATCAATTGAATCTTTTTGATAGACATTAAGGAAAATACTTTTGACAAATGAGTGTTGAAATAAAACTAATTTTTTACATAATGTTTATATTTTTATCTAAATTGAGTCTATAGTTTGATAGCTTGAAGTCAAAATAGAAGGAATAAATAAAGTCAGTGGAACTTTCCTCAATTGTCAATTGGATCATTTTGATAGACATTAAGGAAAAACAATTTTATATAAATTTTATGTTTAGTTTAATGCGTCGAATGCATTGAAATTAATATTCTTCACAGAAAAATGTTGATAAGAGTTTCAATTAAAACTAATCAATGAATATTTAATTATTTACTAGATAAATAAAACACTTAAACTTAATCATTATTACCCAGTTTGATAATTTGTTATTCACATAATGTTTATTTTTTTGCCAAGTTATGATTATAATTTGATAGCTTATTAATGTTAAAATAGGAGGAAACATTAATGTCAGTGGAAGTTACTAGACCATTTAAAAAATATTATTGAATGTTAATTATCACAATATAAAAAATAATGTATAAAAATAAATGTACAAGGGTCTTTGAGCAAATAATTTCTTAGAATATTTATACAAAAAGTTTGATAAATATTTTGGAAACATTAGTCGAACAAAAAGCTAATAGAAAATGAATTTGAATGATATCCGCTATAATGAAAATTTAGTAGTTGATATAAGTAAATGGTCAACTAATTTTAGCGAGTTCCTTGGATTCGAGTATGTTCCCCTGGTCAGTGAATTCGAAAAATGGGCATATTATAATGTCGACCCGGTTTCAATACACAAATTTATGCTGAACAAATGGCATTATTCAATTTATTTTTCCATTTTGTACATAACGCTAATACCTGTACTAAAACAATGGATGAAAATTCGTGGCCGACCATATAATCTTAGACCATTGCTGGTCCTTTGGAACACATTTCTGGCACTCTTTTCCATTGCAGGTGTTGTCCGGTGTTTACCAGAATTCTATCACATAATCACAACCAAAGGCTTTACCGCTTCCTTCTGTCAGTCGGACTACTATTTGGACCTTCGTGTGGGCTGGTGGTACAACCTGTTTGCCTGGTCAAAACTCTTGGAACTAATCGACACCCTATTCATCATTTTGCGAAATAACAAACTATCGTATTTGCACTGGGTGCATCACTGTCTGACACTCTGCGGTTCTTGGTTCACTTTCTCGGACATTCCAGCCAACGCCAGGTGGACTGTCAATATGAACTACCTTGCTCACTCCTTTATGTATACCTACTATGCACTGAAGGCAATGCGCCTTTCAGTTCCAGGTCTAATAAGCCTCTCGATTACAACCATTCAAATTCTACAAATGGTTTTTGGAATTTATAGTAACATAGCTATAATTTTATTAAAACGATCAGGATCATCCTGTGATGTGTCCTATTATGTGGCTTATACTGGAATTTTAGTCTATATTCTATTCCTGATATTGTTTCTGAATTTCTTTTTTAAAACTTATCAATTTAAGTTTCAATCTGGTAAAGGCTTTGTTAAAAAATTGGATAAAAATATGTACGATATTAACAATAATTTGATCAATAATTTTGAACAAAATAACAAGAATAAAATAAAATGATGTTATTTTTTGGAATTTTTGCTTAGTTGTCACATTTTTAAAAGAATTATAAAAATACATTTTTTATGAACTCATCTCTGGTACCAATTGCCAATTGTTTTTGTTCTACACTTAGTATACTTAGAAATATGAATTATATTTTTATTTGAATAATGGCTATCCTAATTATTTGAACATAGGATAGGGGCGATTCAAAATTTTCTTATTGCCTAGAATGATCGGCCGTCATATTGTGGACAGCGATTATGATTTCATTTAAGAATATTTATTTCAAACAATAAAAGTTACATTTTTAGACCCGGACTGTGAGACAGCACAACATAGAATGCCTTCTACATCAGAATTCAATTATGCAAATTAGATTGAAATTCGAAACATTGCCAGGATATTGACTATAAACAAAATAGCTTTGATATTAATCATTTTGATGCCTACAAATACTCCCTTTTTTTAGATAAAAAGTTTTAATTTTTACAGATAATGAATTTACAAATTATGCGAAATTTTTATTTTTAAAATCAATTAAAAAAAACACTCCTGATTTTTTTCTAACACTTCTGGGCGGGACCCAGCTCTAATTTATGTTAGGGCAAATAAGCCGCAGCTCCCTTTTTATTCTCCTAATATTTATTGGCCTTAAATTCTCAATTTTTTTTAGAGCAAAAATATTCATCACCCAGGCCAAACAATTTAAGAATCAGGTCTTAGCCAAACATCGATATTCTTTAAAAGCAGACATCATTATGTGAGAGGTGCTACTTTAAAAATATGTCATTTACCCCTTCTTTCAAAAATAAAAAAAATTTCGCAAGAACAAGAATTCAAATAAAATGATAAAATGACAGTTATTTTATAAAATAAAATTTTAAAACTTTTTGTGGACCCTTGTCTTATGACAACGAACACATCCGGCCGACAAGAATTTTTTTCCACACAAATCGCAGTCCACTAGTTTAGAGATAGGGGCACATCTTTGGATATGGCGAATCATTCGGGCACTTGTGGACCAACTTTTTCCACACTTTTGACAAAAATAACGGTCTGCTCCGTCTTCAATTTTAACTTTCTTGCAGGGCGGTTCTGAATTATTCTTGAGTTCCTTTATTGTTTTCTTCAATTTTTCTTCGATTCCTGAATAGTTTTTCCTCACCCTTTTCAAATGCTGACGAAGAGACTCTGCGTCGCCCATTGCTATATTTAGTTCTTTCTTCAAATTACAATTTTGGTGCTCTAGTGCCAAGATATACTCCTTACGTGTCTTAAATGTCGTCGGGTCAATAAGCCTAAATAAGTGAGAGCCAGTCTCATCCCAATCAGAACTTTCCTCATCCGAAACAGTTTGTGCGCAAACTACTGGAGTTTGTGCCCCGACATCAGGACAGTGACTGAACTGTCCAGTGCGGTGTGATGGGTATGACATGACTCACAAATTTTTGGGTTCCTTTACTTTGGGCGCCAATTGTGGACAGCGATTATGATTTTATTAATTTCATTTAAGAACATTTATTTCAAACATTAAAAGAGTTACATTTTTAGACCTGGACTGTGAGACAGCACAACATAGAATGCCTTCTACATCAGAATTCAATTATGCAAATTAGATTGAAATTCGAAACATTGCCAGGATATTGACTATAAACAAAATAGCTT
>JAQIWP010001123.1:0-17135 GCA_034695525.1 Euzetes globulus
AGAATATCATAAAAATTCCCGGGTGACAAGCGGTCTTATTTCCTTAACTTAAGCGGTCAAAATGGGCATACTTCTTTATTTTTGGTCTTTAAAACTGCAGTCGTGCCATTGTAATAATTAAAGCGTGGTCAAATTTGGACCAAATTACTAAAATATTGTTGATTAAGTATTTTTTGCATAAATTCCTTAAGACATGGAACACATTCACCTAAAATGACCTGTGCTGTGGACGGATTTCCCGACTTAAAGTTATATGGCTCAAAGAAACTTGGCCAATTTAGAGCAATCTATTCTGTAAAACTAATTTTCAGCCAACCCGGGTTCGATCAACTGTTCCATTATTTGTTCTCAATCTTTTTACAAATTTACCGGCTGTCCGCTCAGGTATTCCTTTTTTAACATAAAATTTAAATATATGTTTCTGTTAAAGTTTTAGATTTTTTGGCATAAAATTTCCAATCATTCTTCTTACCAACAATTGTTTAGATGAAGATATCGTTGGTATAAATAATTAAAAAACAAATTTCATATCAATTCAATGTCTAAAAAGTACTCTTTGAAATGCACGGTTAAAATTTGCCAAAAACCCCTAACAATACTCAAAATGCGTTACAATTTTACTGAACTTTTTCATTCGCAAGGATTAAGTGCTCAGTTGACTGAAGTGTGAAATTTCAACATAACCAGCTCACTTCAAAAGTTCTTAAAAATGTCATTTGTGTCACTTTTGTTATTCAAAGTTGTGATAGTTGTGATAATAAGTTGGTACAAATGGCGCAAACGACTCATGAACAGATTGAAAAGGAATGGTATCCCTGGCCCAGAGCCTCACTTGATTTTTGGCAACTTTAGAGAATACAAGTCTGAAGGATATGCCAAATGTCACGAAAAGTGGATCAATAAATACGGGCCCGTAGTTGGCTATTATTTGGGAGGAAAGCCATTCCTTTTGGTGGCGGATCCCGAACTCCTAAAATTAATTCAAATCAAAGACTTTCATTTGTTTGCCAAACGGCCGATGACTGTCGACACTGGACTTAACCCAAGTCCTCGACTTAATCACAGTTTAATTTCTTGTGAAGAAAATCGATGGAAGCAAATGAGGAGTTCTTTGACACCAACTTTCAGTGGATCCAAACTGAGACAAATGACACCAATTATTGAGTCGACAATCGATAAGTTCATTTCAAGAGTTGAAGAAAGCGCTAAAGAAAACAAAGAATTTGATATCTTTGAGCTGTTCCAGGGCTTGACAATGGACACCATCGCTAAAACTGGATTTGGTTTTGATTCGGGATCACAAGACAACACCGAAGATGCAGTGATTGAGGCGGCAAAGGGAACATTCAACATAAATGTAGGCCAAACCCTTATTGTGCTCTGGTTCCTATTTCCTGAATTGCGACTTATTATTGATCCGATCAGACTTATTGTCGAAAGAATCAAAGATTATTACAATTATTCGAGCCATGGATTTCTTCTTAAAGTGGCGGATCATTTAGTTAAGCGAAGAAGACATGAATTATCCAAAAGTTCAAACATAAGAAGAGATTTGCTTCAACTGATGATTGAAGCGGAGGGCAGTGACATCTTGTCCAATGATAAGCTTTCAATCAGCACTGATATGAACAACGAATCCATAGTTGAGTCCAAAGCAAAAGGCTTTAAGAAGTCAAAGATGAGCGACGATGAGATCGCCGCCAATACTGTGTTGTTCTTCGACGCCGGCTATGAGACAACGAGCACATCATTGGCTTACATCACACATTTGCTTATCAATCACCAGGAAATACAGGACAAAGTCAGGCAAGAAGTGCAACAACTTCTCGAATCAGAGGGTTGCCTCGATTATAATACAGTGACAAAGCTGAAACTCATGGAACAAGTGGTATATGAAAGTCTTCGGTTATATCCACCGATCACTACATTCATCTCGAGATGGTCTAAGACTGACTACAAATACAAAGATATAACAATTCCTGAGGGCACTGACATTCGAGTTCCCGTTTATTACATTCAAAGAAATCCGGAATTGTGGTCAAATCCAGAAGTGTTTGAACCGCAAAGATTTTCAAATGACAATAAGAATCAAATGGATCCGATCGTATTCCAGGCGTTTGGTGTCGGACCCCGTAATTGCATTGGAATGCGGTTCGCTTTATTGGAGATAAAGCTAACCCTGGCTAAGTTACTCATCAAATACAAACTGATTGCTTCGGAAAACACAGAATTGGGTGATATTACTCGAGAATTCAAAGTCATATCAATGACTCCCAAATATGGTGTTCCCATAAAAGCCCTCAGAATTTTCAATTAAATAAGTTTCACAAAATTTTGATTAATTATTCCGAAAGCAATCCTTACTTAACATAAAATTAAAATTTTAAATACTTTTTATTCAATTAGTTTTTGATTTTAAACAAAAATTGAAGTAAACGTACATTTAATGTGAAATTGATTATAAAAACATAAAAAGATTACTAAAATTCTTCATTAATGTTTGCAATTCATAATGAGATAACTTAAATGAATTAAATGAGTATCAAATCGATTAACATTGAAGTCGATTCATGTATTGGTTGGAAACTGACGTAAAATTTAATTCAAAATTTTTGATAAATCACTTACGAAACTATCACTTCTGATATTCAATTATTTCCTGAATGCAAAGTAATCACCGGTCGGATCCTCGAGCCAGGGATAGTTCTGTGGACATTCGGCACAGGTATGCAGACGGATAGTCTCTCCTGGCAGCTCTCGTGTACTCAAGGGGCAGTGGTTGGGCAAGTTGCAGAGAGGTTGACCACCGACAACACACTTTTCCTTCCAGGGGGCGAAGTCTCTGACTTGGGACAGTTCAGTGGGGGACTGCATCCATTGCAAGACTTGTGTCATTGTCACGAAATAGACATCGTTTCTGTCGAGCACTTCATCGATCCATTGGATGAAAGCGTCCAGGTACTCTGGGTTCAGTTTAAGCCACGAGGCGTGGAAGAAGACACCCAAAGGCGCCCGATTTGTCTTATAATGTCTGTCCAAATTGTGGTTCAAAAAGTTATAGAACTGATCGCCAGTAATAAGACTGGCACAACTGTCAACCATTGAACAGCCAGACAACTCTTCATCAAAGTTAGGGTCATCTCTTCTGTCCAACTCATTCATAACCATTTCCCAGACGGCGTGGGAACGGGTCGGACAATTTTGTCCATTACCGTGACATTTATGGGGCATTCGGAAGTAAAGAGTGTATGGCCATAGGGGAGGGTTACTTAATGGAGCGGTGATTGTCGAGTCATATAAGAAAGCCTGTTCTTCCATCATAAAAAACTGGTTATTGCCGCCCACTCGCAGATAAGGGGCCCGAACGCCGACAATCGAATTGTCGGTAATGTTGGCAAAGCGTTCAATAATGAGTCGGACGCCGGCCATCTCTTTAGCCCAGCTCTCAAGACTGGCTTCACTCCAGTATTTCTCACTTGGATGATGTCTAATAATAAGGAAATTGAGTTTAAAATAAATATTTTGATTAAAAGAAAAACTATTTTAAAACCGAAACAATGGGAACGTTATCTTACGTTATGGAATGTGCAGCGATTTCGTGACCTTTTCTGTGCATTTCCTGAGTTGCGGAATAGTTTGTGTATTTGTGTGACACAAAAAACGTAGATTTTATTGAACAGCCGTTCGGGTTATTCCGGCCCTCTTTGAAGACCTTCTCATAGATATCAATATTGTTGTTGTTGATGGCGTCGTCGAACGAAATCATAATCATTTGCGGCACATTAGTCGGTTCCAATTTGCCAGGGATCTGAGTGCCGTCCGGGGAACAGAAACAGTCGGGCAGAACGCACTGGCTCTGGTCACAAGGAGGGGCTCTATTCGGGTCCTTTTCAACCGCTTTTTAATTGAAGAAAAAACATTGAAATTAAAGTTTAAGAATAGATTTGACGCAAATTTAGTCACAAATTGTTTATAACTTCTTTTTGAGGGCAAAACATAGGTTTCTCTCATAATATAGAAAAATGTTTTGTTGAAACAATTTTGTTGAACTAAGGATTGCATAATTGACTGATCACTTACTGCAAGCATTTTCATCAGAACCATCGGCACAATCAGGGGCTCCATTGCAAAATAGCTCTTTATCAATGCAATCTCCATTGCCACATGCAAGTTTGCCTGTTTCACAAATCGGTTCATCAGTTGCTAGAAGTGGTGTCGCCAGACGTGGCTCTAATTGTGCACAATTAAAAAGTTTATTAGAGTTTAAAAGCAATGATAAGATTTCTACACAAGTCTGTGCAAGGTGAAGGGAGGAGTAAAGCCACTGTCAAGAACAAAAATTTTTATATCAAACTAGAATTACAAGGGTTATCAAAAACCACTTAATGAACTTTCTTGAAAAATTTTTAATTAGCCCTGGGCCTTTTCATTAAACTTTATATTTTGCACCAATTCCTTGGTAAGATAAGTAAAAAATAAATAAAAATAATACTTACTCTCGAGTTGAGCACAATTTTTAACATTTGACTTCCAATCACAGGTTTGTTTGTCGATATCGAAGGCCAGACCAGAGGGACATCTGAGCGCTAATAAGCCCTGAACAGAACATCGGACTACATCTCGACAGTCCTCGTCAGCTGTCAGACGAAAGTATTCACTGGGAGGCCTTCCTTTGCATAGTTCGGCGTCATTCTCATCACTTTGGCGTTTGACAATTGTTGTGCCCAATACTGAACAGACAAAAAACGTTAACTCAATGTTAAAACGGCTTTTAATTGAATTGAAATTTCTCTCTTCTAATGCAATCATTCGTATGTTTTTTGTGATTTTTCACTTAAATCTCTCTATCGATTGAACTTTTTTATCTCTAATGTGAAAAGTTTTAATGAATTTCTTCATTAAATTCACGTTTTGTTAATAAAACATTTGACACGAATTCTGTTGAATAATAAGAGTTTTTCTTGAGATTTGGTCTCAAAAAAATTCATTCAGTTTTTTGGTTAAGAGTTCCTTATTATAAAACAGTCAGTAATTGTTATTTCTTGAGTACTAATGTATTTATCTCTCAAAGAATAGATCATTATTTGCTTGAAAGTAAAATCTGAATCAAGAATAGAAATCACTTCCTATTTGAGAAACAATTCTTGAATTTTGCAATTTTTTCATAAAAATCAATCGCATATATCAATTGCTTCAAAAGCTTTTATGATGTGCTAAACCAAACATATTTTATGTAAATTTGTTACTAAATTAGTCAAATCGGTAATCGGTTTGATGACCCATTTCAGGGCACAGCACTATTGGGTCGACGAACTATACTTACAAAACAATATTTTTCTCTAAGACTAGAAAAAATAATTCAAAAATATCTTTATTTCTAAGAAATCAAATGAAAACCAATTCTTATATGACATGAATTCACAAATTAAGTTCAAATTATAATCTAATTCTTCGAAAACTCATTTCTGATAAATATTAAAATTTAAATAAATTTCGCAAAAAACACGATAGATATGATCGACGACAGTCACAAATGAACTGGGTTAGTGAAAAGGCTACATGAAAATGATCATACCTTGAATGATGAATAGCGATGAAAAGATGATCGGAATCGTCGCCAACTTTGAAGCATTCATTTCTATAATAAATTAATAATATTCTGTGCGATGTCTTTGAACGCACTGATCCTACAAAAAAGCAAAAACTGTGTAAACGATGTCTGTGCAAACTCTGAGCAAACGGTGCAATCGCTTTATTAATCCAGTCGTGAATCGCATATAAAGCTTTGGCTCCGAAACTGTGTTCGTCTTAAGATCGGTGTTTAGTATTGCCCCTGACCTACATCTCGTCCAACCAGAACCGTTAGAATCGAGTTTCTCAATAGAACTGCCGGCACTCAGTTCTTGCCGTTAGCTCAGACCGCTGTAGGCTAACAATTTAGGGCTTCAGCACAACCGCCAGAACTGGTTTTGACGATAAGCGGTGCCCAACGAGTACTTTCACTACTGGTATATACATGTGATCACAAGAACTTTCTACTCAATTAAGACAGGATTTTATTTTTGTAAACCAATTTCATTGCCCACCGAACCACTGACTCATCATTGCCTGACCCGTCAGCTCTACCACTAAACCTGGATTTCAGACTTAAGTGATTCCTCCCATTGTTCCGAATTGAATGGATTTAATTTGATTTAAACTTTTAAATGAATGCTTTATTATATTCAATGAGTTATGAAAATAATCTGATTAAACGAATAATTAAATCGTTAAGAAATGAGCTTTTCTTCAGTTAATACCAGCTTTTATTTGATTTATGATTAAAACACTGATATAATCCTCATTTCAATTGTTCTGAATTTCAATTCCTGAACTTTGAACAGAATTGTTGCTAATTTCGACCTCAATCTCAGTCTGAATGTAATAAAAATTAATTCATTTAATGCCGTCCTTGACATTCAACACAACTCTTCCAATTGAGGCAAAGACTGACCAGGGCCCATAAATGTTTACATAAGAAGTATGGTCGATTGTGTCGTCTGTCATACCCTGATAATCACAACTTCTTGAACTTAGGCATAACTTGAAAAAAACAATTTCAAGTAAATGTTTGTTTTTAATTATGTGAATAACCACTCATTTCTGACTCATTAAAGATTGCATTCGTAATAATTTGCCCAAAATTTGTCATAATTTCCTTTAACACCTTCTTTATGTCGAAACAACTTAAAACATTTGCAAAGGAACTGATTGTTGTCTGAATCGAAGGCGAAAAACATTTGAAGTGACGATCATTGCCATCAAAATCAAGGAAACCCATTGCCTTAAAGGAGATATTCAATGAATAGTTTGATTAATTTTCAATTTACATATTTTGCTAAATAAGAAATCAAACAAATAATAATTAATAAAAAAAAAACAATGCAATTATTTTTATGTTAATTCAATGAATTGAAAGAAAGGATTTGCATTTCTCCCAAATTGGTATTAAATGAGTGGATAAACAAACATTTTTCTGTGTTGAATGAATTGATTGAATTCTTTTTTTGAAATGATTACAATTGTTTGCATAATTTTTTTAAAGAAGATATGGTTCGACTTAAAGCTCAAGATATTTCCGGTGCCACCCATTGGTTGCACAAAATAGAATATAATTTGCTTTTCAATTTAGTACTTGGAATGCCTTCAGGTGTGAGAAACACCAGAAAAGACACAAAGACTTACAGTTAACCTAAAAATTTGCGAATCATTTGATAAGACTGCGTGAAGCGAATAGTCAGGATGAAAAACATGCAAAATTCTGCACTTTTTTTCATTCTTTTTGCTGTTGTAAACTTATCTTCAGTCAAAAAGTCAAAGACCAGGAAAATTTAACTCGTGAACAATTAAGTTAATTGTATAATATGTTATTCAACAAGGTCAGCAATTCAAACTTTTGTTCTTATTGGATCTCTATGATTGGTTTGGCAAAGTTTGTCTTCGTGATAAACTTCGAATAAACTCGGTAAACCAATCAAGTAAGAAGACCCTGGTGTTTACCTAAAAACATAATGTTCAGGTTTTTAGTGTTTGCTGAAACTGAAAGCCTTTTATTCTCATTTAATTTTAATTATAAATAATAGAAATAAAGAAAATTAAATAAAATTCGAGGCATATTTGGAAGTAAGAAAAGAGTTGATAGAAATTTATTTACAAAAGAAGTAACTGGTTTAGAATTGAACACTGGGTGTGTGCACTAAAATTAGCCCATTTTTGCCATAATTTTATGTGAGTGTGAAGAATAGATTACTGTTTGTGAATAACAAGTTATTTAATTTGAATAAGTTTTGAATTTTAAATTGATTTCTTTTTTAGAAAAAAATATAATTAATGTCATATAATATTACAAAACATATTCAATCAAATTTTCATTGCTATCAGAATTACTTCTAAAAATTTTCAGATTTAGTTTCATTTCCCACTGTTTTTCGAGAAAAATATTTAACGAATTTCTAGTTAATTCGAAAACCTCTTTTTCCAAGAAAACCTTCGCATTTAATGATAGCTCAAATAAGTCCTTCAATTCACTGATTCTATGCACAGATAGTAAACATATTTCTCTCGATTTGTAATAATTTGAAAATAGTATTCGAATTATTTTATATCAAAAAACAAATTGAAATACAAATTTTCAATCAAAACACAAGTCATTAATAACTAATTGACTGAAAATCTGATCGACTTTTGGCAGAATTACAAAAATACCAATTGATTATAATTTTAAGTGACAGAAATATGAATTCTTTGGTTTCAGGGTTAAACAATATAAAGGACCTGACAATTACTTAACCATGGTAGACCTCAAGTCCAAAAATGTTTAGCACCAATGTAATGATTTAACAATTTATAAAACCATTATTCCTATATCAGACTAAACTAGTTCTCTTGAAACGAAACCTATTTTAAAAAGTTTAAGTAAAAATACAAAACTTGGATACATTTTGCATCACTTATATTTTTCTTGATAAAGATGGAAATTTAATATATTATATCCTAGATTATAGGTTGTTTATTGCCAGATAAATATTAATTTATGATATAAGTAACTAAAATAAACAATTTGGATTAAGTAAAACGTAGTCCATTGGGTTTTGCACTGTTTAGAAAACATTTTTCAATAGGGTTTAAGTTTAACTTGGTATTTATTGATTATTTCAGTTACTAACATTATATATTTATATTTTAACTATTGTCTGGTAAATTCACTTTTTTTATTTATTATGTAAATATTTAAAATGTCACCTTTATTAACAAAAATATAACCTTTTCAAAATTCTACATTTAAGTATCCAACTTTTCTAAAATAAATTATTAAAGTCTAAAATTTTCTTAAATTCATTAAAAAAAGGTTTGTTTTAAAAATAAAAAGTTTTGTTAGCAATTGCTGTTAAATTTTTGAAAATTTCAATTCAATCGACATTTAAATGTTCACCTTTTTATATAACAATTCAGTCGACCGGAGGTCGACTCACTCGACGGGTGGGCTGTTTTTCGTCTCTTCCAATAAAATACAGTTTTTGGCTCTTTTTGCGCAAAAATGTCGACAATTTTAGGCTATAAACACATTTGAATGAAGAGTAGATACAGTCTGTACAACTGTTGAACAACTGAGCCGTTTATCTAATGTATCGGTTTCATGTTGGATAGGGCGAGCCGATAGGAATCAATAGTTCTTAGTACCTGTCTATTGACTACCCCTTTGCAAACATCCACTTCTCCAGCACTTAAATGAGGCTAATTGGAAGCCACTGTCCATTCAGTTCATAAGGTCATAACTACCTAGACCAGCTAAGACTTTTCTAGCCAGGTCATATATGAGAGAGGATATTAAAAGAGGACATGTTGATCTTTCATTTGATATATGAATCATAAAAATCGAATAAGAAACAAGGCCAGGATGAACAATCACAAATAGATAACATTTAAAAAGAAAGCCGTTAACCGCTATTTTCACTGACAATCATTTGTTGAATTCAATGAGCAAAATATCCATTATTTAAACCAAAAATTAAAAAAAAATCAGTGACATTCAAATGGCTTTTCCCAGCTTTTCCACAAAAATGATCGATTAAGATGCTATGCAGACCTTGCAAATCTTTTATTTGTTACTACATTTTAAAAAGTGAGGTAATTTATTTCTATGCTTAAAAATGTTGCCCTTACTCTTTACTAAGATTTATTAGAAATTAAATATCTTTAAGCGTTTAGAAGTATTCGTTATTCAAAATCTCAGACCTTTGATTATTTATTCAACTCTTTAAAAATGTTTAATGATTTTCAGTTGATTTGGGCGGTATTGGAGTACTTGCAGGTAAGTAAGAAGTTGAAAGCTCCATTTGATACGGAATGTCGATCCCATTAAGGCACTCATTGTTTCTTCAGCCACTGAAGCTTCAAAGCAAATCGAAAACTGACTTTCATTTTATGTGTATTACAAACACTTTCTGATCAAAAATCGGCGATAGAATGGACCACCTCACTCATCATAAGTACGAGGGCACAAATGCCGATGCCGTTAATCTGAACCGGGGTTTCGTTTTTGCTCACATCGGTTGGGTTATGATTGAAACTCAATTTGAAAGACATCCGGAATGTGAGAAAAGTGCAACGAATTGGACGTCAATTATTTGTGGTCAGACCCTATCGTTAAGTTTCAATACGACTACTATTTGCCGCTATTTTTAGTCACCAGTTTGTTTTTAACAATTATTTCTTGTTTTTTATTCGGCGAAAGTCTTTACGTAAGTTTTTTATAACTCTTTTTATTCCGAAACGTTTTTACTATACAATTGGCATCAAGCGGTAGGTCCTATTACATTTTAATTGCAAGTATTGAGCCTATCTTAAATTTATTTTAAATTATTTTCAGGCAATTCCTTCGCACATATATTCGCAAATCTGAAAAATTCTGACAATACTTTAATTTTTTTTTGGAAAATTGAAAAAATGATTCACAGATTCAAGTTTTAAATCACTATTTTAATGAAGAAAGTTTAAAAATAAATTAGATTTAGTCAGTGGTGTCCAGAGCTATGAGTGTTGTCTATTTGTAAACCCTGTTGCAAATTGTAGAGTCAATGCTTCAATTTTAATCACTTCTTATATAAGCTTAAATTGTATAACAGACAATATTGTTTGACTTGGTGATCCCCAATTCTAAGTCCCTAACAGCTAGGAACCCTCAAATCGGATGTGGCGTAAAGGCAAAAAATAGGAATAAACTTTAAATAACTTTTTCTATAATACATGGACTGACATCTAGGAATCTTCTGAAGTTACGGAGTACGAAATGAACTGTTGAAATGGCATCGAGGTACATCTCTTTCAAATCTCAATCCATTCTATACTTTTATAATTTAATATTTCTTTGATTTGAGAACTCAGTGAAATATTTTTTTTAATAGTTAAAAGATCAATGTTTGGATAGGTCTTCACTTCAAGCCTCTACTCGTATCGCTTTCCCCCCTTTAGTCCCTCTCATATAAAATTTATTTTCTCGACTCATTTTATTCTACTTTTTGTGGTAAAAAAGACTAAATCTATTTCTAAAAGCTACCGGTATGTGAATTGATCATCGGGAAGGGTCTCAGGTTCTTGTGGCCTTAGCTGCTGCCATAAGTATTGATAATCATTGTCAACGGGCTCAAACGGATAATTTCTGATTTGTCCTATTTGGAATACCTGTCCCTCTTCATCGACTCCGGATTCAAGGGTCATATTTTTGACTAGTTCCACTATATAGGACACGAATGAAGTAACACATGCAACGTATTGTTGCAATATGTTTCTGAGATTCATCAAGTCATGTATATCTGCCCGAAATGCGTTCGGAGCGACATAAACACCTCTCATAAATAGAGCCAAATATGTGAATCCTTCCAAAAGTGCTCGGGTTCTGTCCAAATCCCGTTCCAAGCTTGTAGCTACGTTGTGGATGGGCCAAAACAGATTTACGTTTGTAAGGTCATATTTCATCTGAAATTGGAGACAAACTTGCTGTTGTCTGTTGCGCTGGTTGAAAGGGGGCAGGGTGTTCAACTCATCTATCAAATCGTTGATCATTAGTTGGGCTCTAATCATATGTTGTTGGGCATCTATGTGTAACTGATCCAGCTGATTACGGACTTCATACCAACTTCTTATGAACATATTTTCCAAAAATTCAGTTTGTGTTTTCAATTGGGACTCCTGAGTCATGGCTTTGGCATAGGCCCCCCTTTCCCACATATACTTTAGAAGTTGATACGTAAAAGACCGAACGCGACCGATGCGAGGAAACAGGGCTGCATCCACCTGATAGTGTGCTCGGTCAGCAACCTCGTACGACTGATTCATCTCTGCTTGCCAGTCCCACTCTTCTAACTCTTCGAACATTTCTGTGAACTGTGTTCTGAGGGCTCGACAATAACTCAAATACTTTGTTATTTTTTAAATTTTCAATTGCAATCAAAAATTGTACCAAGAATAGTATTTAAATTTGGAAATATTGTTTGAAACCCCATTGAAAACTATTGTTAATTGTGAACAAACGACAGCCACGATTGGAGTCAAATAAATATCTATATTAATAATATATGTTTAAGTTTAATAATATATAATTGAAGTCACAAAACATTTACACTCTAGGCCCATTTGTGTGGACATGCTCATTTAATCATTTAACCGATACATACTATGAATGGGTTAATTTGGGCCCAGATTTGTGAAGTTTCTCATTTTATGAACGGATTTGTCCGACACAACCAATACTCACTAAAATAGACTTCGAGTGTATTTATTGAAAGTCAAGTCAAAAATATTAATACAAATTCATATCAATAATAAAGTTAAGCAACGATTAAATGATTATTAATTAAATTCTCTCAAATTATAATATTGATTAAAGTAAAGTCAGAAACTGATTAATCGATTGGCAATTAATACAAACAATTGATTCAAAGAATTCATATTTGAAACTATCAGGACATTAGAAATGGTTAAAATAATTAGAAGCCAAGATAATTGTTAAAAATAGCACAAAAGTAATTTTAATCAAAACGGAAATAAATGTATCCCGACTTAAACACATTCCTAACAATAATAGGGAACGACTCTTATATTGTCGGCCACTTTCATGGAATCGTTAAGTTTACGTATATTACGGACTTCTCGCGCTCTTCGCTGTTCGTCGGTTTCCCCACCATTTATGGTCTCATAGACTATGTTCTGAGCGGCGGTGTGTTGGTTGGCCCGAAAGGCCGCCAAATCCGCGTACTTTACAGGAATCGGTATTGAGATGGGGTTCTGATTGCGACAATACGCGAAGCACATCGAGAAGGCAAACATTTGCAACTGATCAGGACTAAAGTCGTGATCATTGCGAAGAACCACATATTTTGCGTGTCGTGACGTTCCCTTTGATTTATTAGATGATTAAACAAATTAAAAGTAAATACATTCTAAATATAAGTGCAAAACAATTAAATTTAAATATTTGTGGTCAAAGCAAACGATGCTCAGCACTAAAAGTCATCGATTTGTGATTTTTAGGTTTGACACAAACTGAAGACTGTTAGCACTCATCGCATGCAATATAGAGTCTAAATTACAATCGAAATTAAGTGAAGACTACTTTATAATTAGAAATACCAGAAATATGTTGAAAAAAATGAACTGAAAATATTTGAAATCATATCTTTAAATACATACGAGACGTCCGGAATGTGAGCACAGATGGAATTCCTTTAATTCGGGATTAGTTATGGTGTGGTCCACAACTGTTCCGGACTTCATATTGAAGAGCTCATTGCCAGACCGGTCTTTATCGGTTGGATATTTTATGAAGAAGCGGGTGTGGTGTCGCTTCTGCACTACATATCCAGTGATTTTCGGTTTTGGAAGCTTCAGATTTTTATAGACCTCTTCAATCTGTGGGATTTCCCCCTCAGTGACGGCCTCTAATTCGGAATCAGACACACCATCTCTGAAAAAGACTATGTTTTGCGGATATTTTCCATTGATTTTATGATAATCTTTGATAAGACTCTCAAATAAATTTCCGAAATTTGTGATGAACTCGGTATATGGGGGCTGTGCCGATACAGTGGCCACAAACTTAGTGAAGTTCGAATCATAGCTACCAACCATTGCAGCAATCGATGATATGACCCGTTCTTTAGCCAAATGATCCTGGTGACATGGGTGAGTGACATCAACACCGATAACAATAGTACTGTCTTTAGGATACGTCAACATTTTCGGTCGATACTCCAACTGACCAGGGACCAGAGCTTGGTTTTGACCCTGACTTTTAGCATTGGTTTTCAAAAGAAAGTTATCGAAATAACCCTTTTTTGGTTCGTCTTTCATAAAATTTCTTTCATTAATACATTGGGTATTAATTCCATAAACATTTTCGGACAAATGTTTTATCAAATTATACAAATTGGGTTCATCTGGAATACAGATAAACACCAGTTGCGGCACCTCTTCAGAAGAGTCCTCTTCTTGTTTCAAATTATTTGGAAACAGATTGTGCATGACACTTTGTAGAACAAAGTTTTAAGTGATAAATACTCGAACAATTTGAAAGCTTACCTCAAAAAGGTGTTCATTTGCTCCGGGAATACAGATATGTCGGAATTATTGGCCATAATCTCTGGTAAAACCACAGAAAGACCTTTACTTTTAGCCGCCGCTATTAAACCATATTCTGGGTCATTAAAGAAGTTATTAAAGAATTTTTCAAAATCTCTTTTGACATTTGGCGACAAATTAACGAATATAATGTTTGTCAGATGACTGCTTTGAATCAGTCTTTTTCCCCGTGACAACAATTTAGGCGCTGGAAGTTGGCGCCCAATCAATTGGATGGGGTCAGGCCTTATTCTAAGACCGAAGGCATCCATCAACGCCTGACTCTCAGTAGTAATAGTGTCCAATGCCTTCTCAATATTTGCAAACCTCTGGAGAGGTGTCAGACTATTAGATGCCTTTGTAATATGTTTTTGCATTTCCTGATTAATCAATGGCTTTGGCATCGGTTGGTTGGGATATACCTGACATAACTCAATGGGTTGATACTTGGCATTATCTTTAGATCCGCCTTTAACTTTAATCAGTGGTAATTTTCTGAGTGTTAAGTCGTATTTTGTCTGAAAGTATTTTTCAACTGTCACTTGATTTTCCGTTTCAGTTGTGGTAAAGAAATGTTTGTCTGGTGTTATATCAGCCATAGAATAGATGGTGTCTTTACGTCTTTGTGGCACACCCTCGGCATCCTTAATATGATTAGTAAAGATGTCCAAATCCTTGAGTTTAGGGTTGAGCCGTTTGACTGTCTTCGCATTGAATAGAACTTTCAAATCATTAGTCTTTAATTCTCTTCTGATTAATTCAAGAAGAGGTTCCTCGACATCGCGTGTCCTAAATGTTTTGGTAACGGAGTCCACATTTTCAGTGAGTCCGCATTCGGTGTTAGCGATGCTCTGGTGATGACCGAAGTTTATCCAACAGTTTTGGTCCACCAATTCTATTATATTTTCTGGAATTCTGCGAAAGAAGTATCGGCCGACACCTACCAGTGACCTCTGCACCCGATCGCGCGTAACGATATCCATCACTTGTCGCGCGGACTCGAATTCATTCATCGCCACAATTGCTGTCAATTGAATCTTGACTTCATATGACTGTTCGGGAAAGCCATCCAAAGTGATGGTAACCAAACGGGTCATCTGGTCTTCAAACGCCAACTTTTTAGTTGAAAACAAAATTTTGTTGCCGTCGTAGGCGTAGGTGTTATAGTCGTCGACCCACTCGGAGACCATCTTATCGACAATTATTTTGTTTTCCGTTTGCTTTTTATTTCTGACGAACTTCTGTTCGCGTTTAGCGATGAATCCCTTACCGTCTCGTCGACGAAGAGTTATATCGATGTCGTATTGAAAGACAGACAGAACTTTGACCATTTCAAGAGGAAAGTGGTTTGTAATCAATTCAACTGCTGTTCCTTTTGAGCCCTTTTTCAGTTCTCTAAATTGCGGTCGGATTTCCACAGTTTTGGCGTTTTGTCGAACATCGCGACGAGTGGTCGAAGTGCTGGGGATTGGTCTGTCCTCCGCGTGGTATCTGTTTTGTCTGTAAGGGTGGCCACTATCAGCTCCACCTGAAGCTCCTTTCACTTGATCACTGAAACTGCGTCTTCCTCTTTGAAAATTTGCAGATCCTCCGGCCTGTCCTCCGGCTTGTCCTGCTTGGCCTCCGTGCGATCCTCGACCGAATCCACGATTTGTGCCACTCCGAGGACCTCTTCCTCTATCACTTCCACGTCCTTTGTCTGAAAGCGTAATATATTTAACAAAAGTCATAATAAGGCGTAAGACTCGTATGAATTACAACTAATTATAAGTTTATTAAACATCTAATCATTAAATACTAACTTTGTTTCGAAGACATATCAATAAGTGTTGTCTTTGACCGCAGCTCTGAAATGAACTCAAGTGTTAAGGGTTTTGTTAACCACTGATTGTCTGATGAAATATTCAGAACCTTTATGGAAAGCATTATAAACTTGTGTCAACCAAAGTGTTATCCAATCGACTCATTGGTTCAAACTTTTTTATATTAAAATGTGACGATTTTGTGTACATTTATTCTCTACCAGAGCTACTCAAAGGGGGTGACCACCACTTCCGTAAAATTATACTTGCTTATATTATTTAGCTCTTGCTTTTATTGTTTTCTGTCTATTTACTCAATTTTTCAAATCTTATGAGCTTGCCACGATAATTATCTTTGTTTTTTACTCAAGAACCATGCAAGATAATAAGGAATATTGTACTTGGACATGCCTACCTTGTCTAAACAAAGTTAAATATTTTTCTAAAATTAAAGCAATGATTCATAAATAAAACATAAAAGTATTGAATAAAACGTTTTACAAACGTTTTGATATGTGACTCATTATATGATATTTGAATAATATTTTCGTTTAAATAACTTCTGAAAAACAATTTGTTGCGTAATATTAACCATATATTGGAGTTATTTTCTGTTATATTAATGGTTCGCAAAGCCTTCAAAACACTTTTACAACCTTTTTATTCAAATTACAAAACAGTTTTAAGAAAGAAAAAAAACAAAAATTATAAAAATGTTCTAGATTAAATAATATTTATGTCATTCATTTTCTATGTATTGTTGTGGATTTGCATGATCATATAAAAATTTTTAAAATGGATTAAAGTTTTCAAATCTAGAATACAATTAATAAATTAACAATTTTAGACAAATAATCAATGGTGATAGGTCTTTTATACTGACTGTTTGAAACCACTTTAATTAATGGAACCAGAAATAAATGGTATTGCCTGTCAGTTGAGGTTACATGCTAAAATACACTCTATCCCGGTTATAGTGAACGGCTCGGGGCCAAGAAATCCGTTCACTATAAGCGGGATTCACTCTAACCGACCAGATATTTAAAAATTTCAATTTTATTAAATAAATTGAGAAATACTAATACACAACGAATTTAATCACTTTAGTGAAATAACTAGTGATTAGAGTCTGTTTTGTCGTTTTGTTGGAAAGAATAAAGTTTTCAAATTTATTCATTA
>JAQIWP010001124.1:0-17131 GCA_034695525.1 Euzetes globulus
TTCGCATTAATGGAGGCCAAAACCGCCGCCGCCTTTTTGGTAAACAAATACCGATTCTTCAAAACAGCGAATACTCCGAAAGTATTTACACCAAAGAAATTTGAGTTCATTCTAACGGTCGGCGATATTCCCATTGGAATAGAATTGAGAAATAAATAGGTTGAGAATAACAAAATACAACCTCAAATATTTTTAACTTGGATAATTAAGGTCTGAGCTATTTTTTTTGCTTTTATTATCAGGTGGAGGGTCAATTAATAAAACTGTAGAGAGTTAGTAATACTTGGTGATTTGACTCTACTATCCATTCTTCAATTCATTAAAGGACAAATCCGGGGCTCATAGAAATTATGCCCCAAAGTACCGAGCCGAAATTAAGATTTTCCGATAGAGTAATTCATTCTGGACACTGTGTTGAGCATTTTTTTAAAATTCCTGTGAATTTTTTCGCTAGAGGGCGTTAAATTCATATTTTTCATTCATTGAATTTCAACAAATAAGACATCGTTTCAGACTAAATCAAGCTGGCTGAATCGATTGGTGAGAGTTGAGACTTAGTAACTTTAATGGTTCTAAAGTTATGATCATTTTCCTAAAATAAAAATTTTAAAATGCTATTTTGAGACGTTATTTGTGGGTTTTCATCAAAATGATGAATTAACTTGCTATTATTTCATGTTTTAGATTGTAAATTTTACAAAATAAAAAATTGAAATTTTTTATTCTAATTTCGGGAGAAAATTTACAATAAGAAGTTAAAGAAGTGATTCATACGAAATAACAAAAGCATTTATCTTCATAGAATATGCAGGATTAATTGAAAAGTAAACACAAGACCTTTTGAGAAAGGTTGTTTCTGTTTTAAAAGTGAAACTTAATATTTATCTTATGAAAGTTTAAAATACATCTTTCTTATAATTATTCATCTTCTTTAATGTTCTGAAAGTGGCCATATTTCGGCTGATTTTATTAATAAAAAAATTATTATTTAGATAGGTTTTGGCAGATTCGTGAATAGAACGGCCGTTATTTCACCCGTTTCTGAACTTATATCTACGTTCTACTCCTTGTAATATTCAAAGCATAACACTAAATAAGTTAAAATCAAAATTATGTCCTAAACTTTGGGAAACAGAAAACAATAGATAAAAGGAACTCATTTCAAATGTTTTGCTTTAATTGAATTATTTAAAAAAATGAATGGATGAATGTTGAAAGAAAGGATTAGGTTTTCCTCTTAACTTAAATTTATTTTTTAACGGCAAATGAAAATAATGAACTCATCCATGATAGTTTTACAAATAGTTTATTCAGACCTCAACTTGAAATAAATATCACATTTTATATAACACTTTATTAATTAAATGACTTTAATTTTAAAGTCAGGAATTTGAGTCTTTTGGTGGTTATGGTTGGAATAGCTTTGATTCTGTCAACTCTTTCTCAGCACATAATCGCCGCCTGTCTTAATACAAACCTAAGAATTCCACAATTGTTGGTGAAATTAATGTCAGGAGTTCTGACAAATATATTCTGTTTGACCGGAAGTTGTATGAATGACAGCAAACAATTCAGTGGTGATCGCATTGAACTGACGCCAGACGATAACAATGGAGATAACTCTTCAGAGCAGACTATATCTGCTCAGAATGAATGGAAATTGCTTTTCATTTTCGTCGACCGCTTATTATTTCTGATTTATTCGATTATTTTTATCGCAAAAAGAGTCTAATTTTTGATTGTCTGTAGAATTCAAAATCAGATTTTATTTGTTAACAAATATTATAATAAATAAAAGAATTAGTTTTTCTGAGATTTCAAATTATAAGTCAACGAATTGCAAAATATATATTAATTGATAAATAAATTAATAAAAATGAAGCGATTTGTGAGAAAATGTATTGATTTATAAAATAGTTGTGGCGGACGTAGAGTTGAGTCCAGCAGAGTCAGGCGTGTTGGCCGTTGTGGTCGGCAAAGGCTTAAGTGTTGTGCCGTTAACCAAATCTTCGTCGCTCTCCCTCTGGTTTTGGCTCAAAGTAGTATTGCGACCGGCACAGGCACTCCTTTCGCTCAATTGCAAACCTACTCTATTAATCTTGAGTCGGTCTAAGTTTTCATAGATGTTTTGCCGGGAAGGATTAGATAGTGTACCATCGCGTGAAAGTATCCAAACATATTCTGTTCAAGCATAAATCAAAACAAATAAATAAAATTAATAATTTGACAAATTTGTCAGTAATTTGAGAAATAATTAGTTTGACATTCGGTAGTATTTCTTAAAAATTAATTAATTAAACATTAAAGCGATGTCTGAAATATTGAATAATAATAGGTTTTGAATAAAGCCTTCGGCAAAAAATAGCTAATATTTCTTGAGTTCAATAATTTCAAGTTCTGTTAGTTTTTATCGATTAATTTCATTGGAAGAGCTCCGAAGCCTATCGTTTTATAATTTTCTTTAAAATATTTCTGATATTTGAGCTTAATTTTAATAAACTCTAAAAGAATATCCGAAATATGTTTTAGCCCTTAAAGTAAATTATAAAGAATTTCATAATTTGTTAAATAATTAATAATTAAATGCTAATTAAAGCCCATTCAATATAAAAAGGATACCAAAATAATTAATATTACTTGAATAAAAGCAATAAATAGGATTAAAAATGTAAATTAGTAAATACCAAGAGCTAAATTAAATTGAAATTGAAGAAAAATGTGTCTGACCTGTATGGAAAACTCCGGGCAAAAGGCTGTTTGTGCATGAATAGATAACTGAATAGTCGCTATAATCAGTATCTATAACTGTGATGTAAGTGCCCTGAAAAGGAACACCGAAACCATATCTAACACTATATTGTCCGTTGCGGGACACATCTTGAGGCAGACCATCTCCATTGACGCTCAGTGGAAGTCCAGCTCTAAAATTGGTATAAATTTAGTGTAAATTGTTATTCATTTCATCAAAAAGTCATCTCATAATTAATCAATTCTATCATTTCGAACAATAAATCTATTTTCAAAATCACTACATTAGCAAGTTTAGCAATGTCAATTCAGATCCATGCCAAATTGATCATAGAAAAGTTTTAAAAGAAAAATGTCTAACTTTGGTTATTTTAATTGTTTTAAATATTAAATAATAAATGAAAGACAAACTCACAGCGAAGAGCCCCGGACTATGACATTAATGCTTCCATCGTTGTCGTCTTCAGAGATCAAAATAGTCTTAGAATCAATTTTATATATAATGGATGGAAAACCTGAATAATCAACAGAAATGCATCGCATGACTAAATCAAAAATCGAGGGCGACTTTTCCACTTCAATCCATTGACCAAAAAACTAAACAATTGTTTTAAAAAAACATCAGTTTTCAGTAAATATCTTATTATCAGTTGTTTATGAATAACTTACTTTTGTTTTATCAAAATCCGATTGAGGTTTAACAACAGGACAGGGACCCGAACCAAAGCGCTGACAGTTTGCCATTCGGACCAAACAAATAGAAAATATAACGAAACAAATTTTTAAGGAATACATTACGAAAAATCAAAATTTCGAGATTCAAATTAAAGACAAAATTTTAGAAATAATGTTAGATTGAAAAGAGTCCTGTTTTATATGTGCTGTTAATAGAACACAAATCGCGATTTTTTCGTCAAAATTACCAGAAATTCAAGTCAGAGAAGAGGATGCGATTCATAGTCACATATTAGGTCAGACATCAGCAATACTTAGCGATTCTTTTCACCTTAAAATCATGAGATCTATGGATTATTTGACAAATATTATAAATCTTTCGTTTTCCTCAATTTATATAAAAACTACAAAGAATAGCCAAAATTTTAACAATTATTGTTTTAGAAACTTTTATTTTTCTACTGATTTTAGTTAAAAGGATTGGAAGGCGTTTCCAATTCTTTCTTCTTAAACATTATAGTCTATAATTTATAGACTTTATAACTAATAATAAACTATTGTTACTATTTGTTAAACTCAAACTTCAGGTGAACTCCGATTAAATAGTCTTTAAACTTTACAAAACAGTTTTGTAAAAATAGAAATTTTTGTTTAAAAAGTAATATAAATTTGAATAAAACAAATATATGTTTTCATATTTTTGTATTATATGAAGTCAAAGCTTAAAATAAAACTAATACTTAAAAGAATCCAATTTCTAAACTCGGTTAAAGTTGTAATTAAATAGAATTTAGAATTTGTTTTTAAAGAAAAAGATAAGAAAATGGAGTGAAATAATATTTTTCTTATAAAATCCGGGAAATAATCTAAATGTGTTAATAAAGAAGTCATTTCAGTGTTGTTTAGATGTCATTTAAATGCCATTCAATGCCAAACTTAAGGTCATTACTGACTCTGTTTATATAATCCCAATTTGATTTGAATCAAGTTTTTTATCAAGAGTACAGTACAACCTGAATCAACATGACTGACTCTTTTTTGTAATACTTATGTTTTACATGTCATTTCATATTTAGTTTTCATTGATTATTAAAATGCTTTTTTATAACAATATTTTACTTATAAGGTTAGAAGTATCCAGCTATATTTATAGATATTTATTTCCTTTCAAAACCGATTAAAAATGAGGAATTGTTTTTGAAAATAATTGAAAATAGATGCAAGGTAGACCTAAGTTTCTATTGAATCCATTTTTATATTCTAATCATTAGAATTGAACCTAATCTTTAACGAAGTCTTATAAACGGAACGACTGTTCCGACTGTTCCGTGAGAAAACCCATAATTCTTACGTACGGACTTCTTCTGAGTCAGAAATATGTCACCTAGACACAAGATTTATGTTTCACAAAATTATATTATTTTTACTAAAAATTCAAATTTTCAAAAAAAGAGAAAAAATGCTATAAATTTTAATGATTAGAAATCATTGATTACCAAATCGATAATTTAATTTAGTAAAAGACGGATTATAAATAACCTTGAACAAATTTGAACCTTGAACCTTGAACAAATTTGTGCTATTCAATTAAGCAATCAGCTTAGAAATGAAGCTATCATTTGATGTGAATAATGAAAAATAAGTGAGGACTTAGTTTAGCTCAGATTCGTAGCTCATTGAACTAAATTTCACTCATTTATTCATTTACTCATTTCCTATATTTAATATTGTAATTATAGTAAAAAAACTGGAGGTATTCCTCACTTCTGTGCCTCAAATGGCCAAACCATTCCAAAAAAGCAGTTACTGTAGTCAGTTACTGCACTTTCCCTTTTATACCAACTTGATGCTTTAAATTCCAGTGCATCTGACAGACAAAAAAATCTATGTTCAAATGTAATAAAAGTTAAACCCATAGCTTTTAAGTTAGTTTAAATGCCTATTATTTTTAAATCAACCCTAAATGTATTAGATGACAGCACAATTAATTAATTGAATTATAAATAGAGCCAAAGAGCCAATACTACATTTTTCAGATATTTTCTATTGTCAGCTTTATTCTGTGACCCAGAATAAATCTCAACATGTATCTAATGGTATATCCCGACAACGTTTTAAGTCCTATAAAGAGCCAAGATAATTCAAAAAATATTCATGCCTATTTAGATGGACTACTGGACACTTTGATAATTAACTTAAGTTTCAATTTGTGTGAACATAAGAGATACCAAAGCAATCAAATCTGAATGCATTGAAATAGAGAGCAAAAGAGCCACAAACTGCTAACTGTTGGCTGAATTAGAAAGCAGTGGCTCTAATGTTAACTCAAGATAACTTGATTCAATTATAAGTGGTCATTTTAATCAAAACCAATATTAACATTTTTAAATTTATATTAGATCTTTATAAAAGATTGTCGGAATATACCCGTGGTTAGTTAGATTATATTTTAACAAAATAAATGATTTGATAAAATCGGTTGATTTAAAAATTAGGCAAAACTAATGTTAATTTTTGTCTCAGATTTGAATTCAGTTATAAATATATTTGATTTTAATAATACTTAAAAGATTTTAAATATATTCTAAACTTTGATTTTATTATACAAATGAGTTATAAAATAAATTCGAAATAAAAGCAAACAAATTGAAATTTAAATAAATATTAATTTTATGTTTCGCTCAGCAATAGATTTGTGGCCAAATTCATGTCATTGTTAGAGCGCTGGAGGGCTCGGACCACACTTTGTCGATCGAACCCCATTTCGACTAAAGCGGTCACGTGCTCTGCGTTTGTCGATGTCTGAGGTGTCGGCTCAGACGAGTTGACGTTCAAATCGTTTTGATGTCTATTAGGGCCGACATTCAAATTGTTTGTTTGAGTTACTTCTCGGAATCGGGCGAAAAGCATCTGCTGTTCCATTATTTCCATTTGTTGTTGTCTTTGGACTTCAAGAGTAGCTCCCATTTGAAAAGGAGGTTCGACGGGCGGCGAAGAACAGAGAAGGCCTCCAAACAGTTTACTTACAGCAGAAGCAATAAATTTAGGAATTCTAATCAAATCGCAAATATAGAAGAGGTTTGACCGACAAATAAGTCCGGCTATGAGTCCAGATATCGCACAAACACTATTACTATTCGATGATATCATTGCCTGAAAAATAAACCATTTTTTAGAGATTAGAAACTATTTTTCTGTATTGTTTTCAACACATCTATTCTCAAGTCATGATTAGAGGACAGGATTTGGATTTGCACATTTAATTGGGAAAATTTATGCGTACCTGAAATCCGAGGAAATACGGCAGACTTTTGCCACTAATAGGAATTCCCAATAAATGGCTTCGACTGACGCCCGGAATATCAAAGTAATAGTTTACGAAAAGTGCGAAAATTATATTCAATCTGTAAATCAAAATAAATTAAACGACAATCGTTTCAATGGTTTGGACTAACGGTCCGGTCGACAGATATTCGATGTTTGTTATATTCAGAGCATTCAACGCACAGACCATCGACACCTCCAGGAGTGCCGATACTGTGAAAGAGGCCAATAAATATGACTACGAATACAAATCAGTTTTATTAGTCATATGTTTGAGCCACTGATCACAGAGAGGACCGAATCAATTGTTACCACAAATTCAAATTAGATTTACAGCTAAGGAATGGTTGTGAAGACAGAGCTACTCCTAAGAAGAGTCAGTCCTCAAATAATACTGTAATCAGTGTATTGAGTGGTCAGAAGACTGACCGCATATTTCTGAGAACCAAATCTCCGCTCAAAAACACGAAAATAATAGAGAAGTAAAGAACCAAAAATCAAGTCTTTTGTGTCACAAAAGGCCAGTTTTGATACAAAAATTCGCCAAAACTTTGGAAAATAAAGCAAATAACGAGTCAGAAGTTTAGCCACTGTTTGATGACTACCTTATATTTGAAGACAATATCGTTAATATTGGAGACGAAGAGTTGTCGGTAGACATTGAAGACGGGAACGTTTAGAGCAGAAGAGCTCAACACCACTGAACACAACAATGTCTTCGTTATCGGAATCTTATCTTCAAATTGAAAATAAGATCAAAACAATTAAAAATTTAATTAAAATTTGTTATAAATACTGACAAAAACCAAAGCTATTATAGAAAAGGGATGACATTATTTGACCACTTCTTCGATGTTTATTTGAATAATCAAATATTTATAACAAATGAATGACTTTTAAATATTTGGTTAAATTCTGATTAAAATAAATGTTTTGTTAAAATTTGTCTACTTTTATAAAAATTTTTCTGCAATCAATTCGTCGACAAAAACACAAAATAAATTATAGAAAATTCTAATTCTATTCAATGAACAAAAGTAACAAAACTTGTGGGACATTCACATCGCACTGTTATGTTGTTTCAGTTTATTAATGAATCGCTAGATTCCGACTCTGTTTCTGAAACCATACATGCAATTCATCAATCGCTAGGATCAATCAATATTTGCTAGATCACATATTTTAAACTGAAGCTACTTACCTAGATAAGTTTTCCAGAAGACCCTCATTAGGAATATTTCTCTAATTTTAAATTCTGTCATTACATTAAGTCAATAAACTTCAAACTTTAATTTAATTTAATATCTGTATTATATAACTTGATATTGTGATAGTAGAGAGGCTATTTTTCCTATACAATTGACAACCATTAGACAGATAAATCCAGTTTTCCTTGATCCGAGAATGTGTAACAAATGAACCTGGTAACATGATTTGCCAAGAACGATGAATTTACTTAAAAACCCTAATCTACTAAATATTTGTTACAAGCATTTTAAAATAATCTAAACTTTCTACATTTGTAAAGTAAGTCTTATTAAGAATTATTCTTAAAATCATTGTGTTTTGAAATGTTTTGAAATTGTTATTATTTCAAAGGGATGGCGATAGAGGTTTAACTAAAAAGCATTTCATATACATTAAAAGTTCGATTTACTAAACACTAGAATTTTAATCTGTCCTAAAAATGGCGATCCCGTATCCTGGTGGAAAGTTTTTAATAATGTTCGCAATTTTTTCTGAAAAATGGCTAAAATCGGTTACAAAGTTTAAATAAAAGTTAATCATTTTGACTTAACCTTACAGAAATTGAGCCGAAAATAGTGAATTATTTGAAAGAAGCTAAAGATATCAAACGAAAATGGCAAAGTACCCCCCCCCCATCCCTCTCCCCTTATAGCCACCCTAAAATATTTTGAAAAACTTTAGAACAACCCACTTACCCTAGATTTCATTATTTTACTAGTTTACTATTTATTTTCTCGTTTATAAAAGTTTCAAAAATTATTAACTTTCACTTAAATTTCTTTTGTTATCAAAACTTTCAATCGATATTAATAGTCATATTGATCAAGTAAAGGCAGTCATTGCTAAAAGGGGTATTTTCGGAATAGCTCATAGAAAAAATACTACAGGATAATTGTCGTTAGAACCCAATGAATTCCCCTCCCCTAAAAATATTCTCTAGAAAAATTTTTATTTGGCCATCACAGAGTAATGTGATAGTACAGTTTGAGGTTTGGGTAAAATTGTTGCCAAATGTTGTCACAGAAAAAGGACTTTTATAAGTAATTAATGTGTTGCTTGATACATTTGATGCAGTTAAACATAAATACATAATAATGTATTTTATTCTGAATTTAAAAATATCGCCGAAACTTAATTTATTTTTGTCGTAAAAATTAGTGAAAAACTATTGTTAGGAATTCAAAGTAATTGTTTTAATGAACTTATTTTGTCAAAGTGATCATGCTGCAGCAGATTTTTAATGCAGCTACATTGAATTGGTGATAATTTGATGGAATCAGTGTAATATTTTTGTAGTTTTCCCTTAAATCGATTTTAAAGTAAATTAATTGGAAATATATTTTTTGTTGAGTGAAAAAACATAAGGAATTTATTGATCGAATGAAATGAGAATTATATTAAGATTAGAAGCGAGACATTAATTTTTTCTTCAAAACTAATGATAAAATGAGAAAATCATAAGAATCGTTGTTTGAGGGGAAGGGTAATCGAAATTTTAGGCTTTGGATGAGTTGATGAGCAAAACATCTAATGACTTCTCTTTCGTTGTCTAACATTAGTTGTAAAAAATTATGAGTAGAATTGAATCGAGTTTTATATTCAGTTTGAATTCTCTAAAGTATAGCCCGTGTTTTGAAGTGAGGTTAGACTTTTTCACGACCATTACGTGCACTAAACTCTATTAAACGTTATATTTCTCTCATATGAATGTATTTATATTAACTTATATTTTATATTAATATTCGCATAACTTTTTCTGTATTATTATTTGAACAAAAAAAAGTGACATTTAATAAATTCAGAAAAACGAGAGACAAAGTGATAACAAATGCAAATAGAAATAAATGTAATGAGAAACGAATACAAAAGAATTTGTTGGGTGTGGAGCGCATTATTCGTTCCCCTTTTACTTATTATATTATTACATTAGAACATAATATCAATTCTTAATATCTTTTGCATTATTTTTATGCTTTGACGCCCTTTCGAGTAACAATAGCTATGGAACCGTTGAGCAGCAAAAATAAATGGACATCATTTGAAAGGAGAGCAGACACACAAAAGTGCCAAGACGTTATCGATTAAAACGAATGCAGGAAATGAATTCTTTGCCATTGGGATGGGGACGGCATGGGGATGCTCCACTGCTTCGCTCTAACTGCTATCATAGCTCACAACTGCACCTTTACTCAAATTAATTTCATAGTAAATACATCGAAAACATTATCTCAAACATATAAACTCCGACTATTGATATATGGCTTATATATATATTGTTAGAACAATGCCGTCAGCTATCATATCACATAATACACCCAACCTATTCATTGCACACATTCAACAGTTTCACTTTCGCTTCACAACCACTGCTTTAAGTCACAGCTATTACTAGTATACAAACTTTTCTCCGATCATTGATGGTCAGGGCTTGCAATGGGTGGTTAAGCCTCTAAACATTTCATTTCTTTAATCAGTTAATCATTTTCTCTAAGTCAGATTGATTCAGTCAATAGCCTTGCTCTTTCAAATCTGAGGAATTCTGAAAAGATTGCCCATTCATTCATTTTATTTTATTACTTAAGAAATTTTTTATTGTTGTTACTCGCAGTCGAAATTTTAGCAAAATATAATTTGTTTTGAGCAAGTATATTTATAAATAATTATCTAAAAATTTAACTACTTTTAAATTAGCAAAAGTTTCTAGTTTAACCAATTTTTAGAATAATTTTCAAATATTTTGGTTATGCATTATTACAATCAGACCTTGCTCATCATTGAACGGTTTATAAAAGAATTTTCAAAGCTATTCATTTTGTAAGAAATGATTATTTAATTTGCTATGCTGGCCATCCCTGTAAAATATGGAACGATTTGCAGAAATATAAACTATTTCAATGGATATAGAAGTGTCGAGTACAAGCAATTTTTGAATTGAATAAGAGCTCGAATGTCTCCCCCATCACAGTCGTACTGCTAGAGCTCCCCAATCGTTGAGATGACCGATAAAAATATTGTAAAAAAGCAGACCATCTGTCGATTCTTTGGTTCCAATGATTTTCAATGGATATGACTTCTGACAAATGAATATAAAAAATATATCAAAAGCTTGAAGTTTAAGGAAATTCAAAATTTAAAGTCTCCTATGATTTCAATATCAATGTGCTCAGAGTAATAGCTATTATTTATGGTGTTCCCATCGTTTGTAGATTTTATCTATTCAATTGTCGAAAAAATACTGAAAATGTTTTGAGTTAGCAGGTATAATTTCTAAAATTTAGAGTTTAAAATTGGGATTGAGTTCTCTGGAGACTTGCTATGAGTTTGTCTCAAAGTTTGTTAGGTATGTAAGAGATGCCGAGGGGTTGGGTGTCAAAACGCTTACCTAAAGTCACTACTACTAGCAATAATTTTTTCATTTGCAGTCATATTGTTTGAGGCCATTGTGTGGGGACGACAAAGTGCTGGAGCAGCACTACCACCATTTTTATGGTAAATGATTGATGATTACCGAAACTCTCATTTTTCTGAGCCTTTAATTTATAGCCAAATATTTAGTTGCAAACAAACTATTAACTGGTAATCGTTACGCTCATAGTCTCGCTTTCATCTCGACATTGAGTCATAGCTTTCTTTGATGTTTGTCTTGAAACGGCACTGAAAGGCAGTGCTCTGCTTAGCGCTCACTTACCTGAGCTCAACCTACCTGTAGGCCATTTGAGATTAAATAATATATAACTAATAATTTCGGTACAATTTTTTCATTGTTATAGACTTTTAATGAATTGGTAACGAAAATATTTTGACTTTTTCCAGAAATTTGCCCAGTTCCCACTAAACCTAAGTTTAATAATTATTTTTAGGAATGTGCGAGCTCCGTTTAGTTGCTAATAAAATATAAGTTGTTTAATATCTGTTCTGGACTTGTTTTCGACTAATAATAAGCGAAAGTTGATTATTGTGTTCCATATTTACAGCTGTGAGAGTGCGGTGTCGGCCCTCAAATAGGATTTGCCTAAACTTTCAATCAAATTGAAATATGATATTCTTGTCATTCATTTAAAACCTGCAGAAGTTATGCTTCGAAGTGAGCCCTCAAACAAAAAACGAGTTTTGATTGAAAATTAATTAGATTATGACTCAGAAGACAATCATATTTCTATGTAAATGATGGCATCAGTCGGGTATAAGGCTGTGAAGAATAGGCAAACCATTAGTAAACAAGATTAGAATTTGTTGGCAACTCTCTCAGAGAATTGTATGGCAACCGAAGTCATTTATTTGAATGATTTAACACGTATTCCATGAATACTGTGTCAGTGAAAGACCTCATTGCAAATGTGAACACAAATGCATTCCAATGAAACATAAGTTACACCGACTTTAATGTAATTATTTCTAACTATAATTACTATCAATTAATTAAATGTTTTTCTCAACTCATTCATCATTAATTCGGATCAAAGAGTGGAGAGAGCGTTAAGAGTGTTAAGTGGATCATAATATTAATGTGTATTAGCACTGAAAACAACATTACGGCATTCAAACTAATTAAGACTATTTTGCAAGCTCACTTTATTTCCACTGTAGCTGTTGTCTATATTCTTAGATATTTGAGTGCTTTGTTTTGGACTGAGACTGGATGTTGTGGTGGTTGTGCAGATGCCACATACTTATATTCTTTACCCAATGAGATAAGAAGTTTTAAAAAGTATGTTTTCCCTGTGCTCTGAACGATAAGCACAACACATATCACAAAACAGATTCGAAGCGCAAAGAAAGAAAGAAAAAGATTGCGATATGAGGCATATGGTAATGGCTTTATGCAAAATTTGCCTCTTCTCGGCTCCACGATAAGAGTGCAAAGTGGAAATGGATCTATTATAGCCAGTGCAGCGCTCTCACCAACATTACTGCATTAGGACTCATCTTTTGCACAACTATCTGATGGATCGCATTCAGCATTTAAAATACTAAACACTACTCCAATATTTGCCTCTATTGTGCCCTAAACTGCAACTTATATTAATAATGGGATAACCATTTGAGTCGACAATTCATAGAATAAGAGCATAAAGAATACTCTCCAGAATAGACAACATTCACATCAAAAACACTATTATTTAACAAAAACAATAAATAACACAAAAATCTCATTCAATGAACTGATGTTTGCTTTTCTCAGAATTTTATTTTAATGTTTTATGACTTCACTTAACGGCAAATAAGATTTGAAATATTTTTACTCAGTTTTCTAAAACAGTAGATATTCCATATCATAAAATGTGTTTTAAATTGATTAATATATAAGTACTTTGAGACCAAATTCTCTTCGTTTCCATCCCTAATGAATAATTTAATCAATTCAATGACTGTTGGATTGTTTGAGGCATAAATGCTTTTCACATCTCAAACATCAGCTTTAAACCAAACCATTCGGAAGACTCATAAATCTAATAAAGTTCACCTAACACCTGACTATAAACAGTGTCTTTTACTAAAAGACATCAGTATTTCCAAACAGTAATATTAAATTAGGCTCAAAATTATTGTCTACCACTTAATAAATTTGGTGAAAATGTTGTAAAGATTATAAATAGAAATTCTATGTCAACAATACAATTATAATTTATAAAATTGTAAATAAATTATGAATCAACACAACTACCAAAAAACTAAATCACAATTACAATAGTTTTTTGAATTTTTTTTCTAAAATTAAAAAATAATCAAAATTGAAATGCAACTCAAAATCGAGGTAATCTATCAATTAAGGTATGGTCTGCATGGCATATGGCATTACAAAAATGGTTGAATTGGTGTATTTTAATTGAGAATGCTTTAGTTATAATTTGGGCTAATTTGGGTTATACTTTCTTTTTGACATCACTGATACAAGAGAGAAAATAGTGGTATCCACCTTGCACACATAGGGTTTAGAAAATAAGTGTAACTTACAATCTGAAAGAGAATGGAAATCGATTGGAAAGAAATGATAAATAATATAACAATCTATTGATGTTTGAGTCACTCGAGTGGAAAGTGATTCTACAAAATCCGAATTTTAAATTTACAATATTTTTGAGTTTCGCTTCACAGCAAATGGCTTTTACTTGTTATGCCTAATGCTCTTTCACTGTTAAGATGTAAATTGTGTGCGTCCTTTGCATTTCAAAAATATATTCACTCATAATCTTATAATTTATACGATAAGCACTTCTATTCTTTTTTTTGTTGAAAAATTGCTCGAATTATTGTAGTCTATATGAAGTGACCACAAATTTAGGTCACAATCCAAAACTTGTATTTGTTGCTAGTTACAAATTTATTCATTTAATTATGTAATAAATTTTGATAATTGTTCAACAATTTCTACGAGACTTGAGTCTAAAAATTTTAAGAATTAGTTGCGATTAACTAATAACCAAATTTAGAGGTGGCCAATAGGAGGTTCTATTTGGGTTCCCCCCCCCGTAAACTGAAAATACTCCTTCCTCCCCCTTCCCCCGAGCTGCTCCGGTGAGCGAAGCGAATCGGTAATTTTTGGGTTAATTTTAGGAATTTTATTTGTAATGTCGCCAAAAAATCAGACACAAGAAAATGTCCGGGTTTTGCGCTATTTAGGTCCGCTATTTTACCCTCCTCCATACCCCCACCAGCACTTATGACAAAATACCTCCGCTTACCCCTGAACAAATTTCAATTGGCTATAACTGACTAAATTTATTAATAATATATTCCTATAATTAGGTTATTTTGCAAGTTTGAAGGTTAAAATAAAGAAAAAAAATCGAGGATTTTAGCCATTATTTGCAAAAATTTCTGGATTTTAACGGCCATTACTTAAAATTCCAAAAATTTTCCTCACTTCGCTCGCTGGTTTGTCGGCTAGGGGACCGTTGGTGGCCAAAATTTTTCGACTAGGAGGGACTAAGTACGTTCGCCATGTTGACCCCTGGAATTAAGCCTTTAAATTTGAATAATAGCCTTATTATAGCATAAGGAAAATCAGAGATGGCCAATGACAATTTTTTAGGGGAGGTATGGGAAGTGGTATTTTGCCAAAAGTCCTGGGGTATGGGGTAGGGTAAAATGGCGAACGGAAGTAGCCCCGGAAACGGCCATTTTCTTCCAAAATAGGCTAATTTCCGGTGCTTTAAGCTTAAATTAGCCTATTTAGGCTATAATAAGGCTATTCTGCAAGTTTAAAGGCTTAATTCCATCAAATAAAGAACAAAATGGCGGATTTTCCGACCGCCATTTGCAAAAAAGTCTGATTTTTGGCCGACACCTAAAAATCCTAAAAGCTGCACAAAATATAGCCGGCTCGCTTTGCTCGCCGAAACCTCGGGGGAGGGGGAGTTTACGGGGGAAGAGAAATACAGCCCCCTATTGGCCATCTCTGAGGAAAATTAAGGCTTTTTGTATCCAAATGTATAAATATTTTACCTTAAAAATGGCAGATTATTTTAAAGTTTAGTAAAGTATTTTGGAAATTCTTTGTTCTCATAGGCCCCATGACATAATATATTCCTTCTTATCAGCAATGTTGTTTCTTTTTTATGTTGATAACAAGGTTTTGGAGAAATAATTTCACCTTGATAAAACCTTTCACCCAGAAAGTTATTCAAGCTAAGAATGCACATCTCACTAGAGAAGGTCAAGTTTTTGTAACATTGCTTCTTATTAGGTAAAAATAAAAGCAAAAACGCTTTTCAAGTCATTTCCTTTGTAATTATTGTAATTTTAAGCAATTTTTGACATTTTATTAGTTACCTAGATTTAGAACAGTGATTAACAGCCTAAACAGATAAAAACAAGGTCTACTGATCTGAGAGGAAGTCTAGAAAGGTTGTGGTCAAAGTTTTTCTAGAAAAATCAGGGTAGGTGTACGCCATTTTGTTCATCATCATTATTTTTAAAAACAGTTCTAATTATTGCCATTTCGGTCAATTGTCATAAATGGAGCTAAAACTAAATTTTTGGCCTTTTTTATGGCATTTCTCATATAAAAATTTCAAGTTCTATGGCTAAGGGTCATTTTCAAAATACCGACTAGAAAAATTGACCCATAGACTCCTGAAAAATTTTCGTAAAAACCAGGTAAATTTTTCCCCTTCCCAAATATCTCTCCCTTCTAGAAATTTTTCTTTTGTCATTTCTGCTCTCTTGAGTAAAAGCGAGCTTTTGATTCTAGAAAGGATAAACGACCAAACTCTTTGCTTATCACTGATTTAAATTCAATGTAATAAAATTTAATATAAATTAAGCGAAAATATAACATAATCTAAAAGAGTAGTCAAAAAGCAACTCTTGAATTAGCAATTCGAGAGGCTTTCCTAACTTTAGTTTTAGGATAAATTCCCGTGATGCCATTTTTACTCTATCCATAATACCTTTAAGATCTCAAACTTTGAGACTTCTAATAGTGGTTTCTTTAATATAAGATTAAAATTTCAACAAAGTGATGGACATTGAGGCAAATGCTTTCAGGAGAACTGAATCTATTACAGAGACTGTGTTTCATTTGGTATGACTATCGAAAAGAATCAAGATGTTCAAAAAGAAAAAGCCATGTTATTGGCCGTAAATTGCTCCTAGCTCTGATTTGATAAAAAGCAATTAATATGAATCGATTGTAAAGAACAGCAAATAAATCGATTAATAAGCTTTTGGCCATAAAAATGAATTATTATTTTTAATAGCAATTTCTAATTTTTTTATGCAACCATTTATTTTTATTTTAATTAATTTTTATTCATTAAAATATTAAAAATGATTCAAATTTAAAATAAGTTCAAAAGAATTTGATTTAAAATACGATTTATGTTTGCAATAATGGCAGTCAATGTTAGGCCGATATATAAACTATTTATTTCTATAATAACTTTCAATAAGAAAAGTGTTTGTATTTTAGTGTTGAAGAAATAGAAAGAGAGAGAAACGTATAATTAAGGCGGAGATCACAATTAAATAACGTCAAAACTAAATGGATTACTTTGGCGAACATATACTGTATATGAACACAAATATTCTCTATTTTCAGGCAAAAAATGAATTAAAACACGGCTTGAATTGAATTATTTTTTACAGACTGTTTGATGGCCTCTCTCTCTCTCTCTCTCTCTCTCTCTCTCTC
>JAQIWP010001125.1:0-17129 GCA_034695525.1 Euzetes globulus
ATTTAGCCTAAAAGTTGAAGATTTAGCCTAAATTTAATCACCTCCTCAAGATTTAGCCTAAATCTTCATCCCTACTATCCAGTGTAGCAATTCTCAAAGAAAATTCATAAGTTTATCAAGTTTAGTATGAACTTGCCAATAAATTACTAGTTTTATTTTGGGGTATTATTTTAATTTTGCTGAACCATGGTTATGACTAGAGCATTTTTTAAAGTTGATAAACGGTTTTCAGAGTGTTTGAGATAATTCTAACATTTTACATCAAACAACTAAGAAATAAAATTGCAATTAAATGATTATTGTTTTGAATCAAATTAGTAAAACATTGTAATAATTTTTAAAACCTCTTAACTACACTCGATTTTACTATATTTGATCCGATAGCTAAATAATTAACTCAATGCGCGAGTAACTCTGAAAAACGCTTATCAACTAAAAAAATGTTCTAGTTATAAGACACTCAAGGCATTTTAAAAAGGTTGATCGAAACCTGAGAATTAAATTGAAATGGACCTTCTCAGATAATAAAAGTATTGAAAATTTTCCATTTGTTGAATTGGTTGCCATAACGACTATCATTTGTTTACAATACAGACATTGAAAATGTTTGACACTTTGATTCAAACCTGAATTTTATTGAATCGATTTAAACAAAACTTTCCTCATTTCAGTTCATTTGGTCTCCAGAGTGTTGTCGAGTGAGGAATAGTCCCACTCTTTTATGTCTTCACTGTTTGGACATTTACTTCAGCAAAAATGGATGATATTTTCAATTTTGGATTTGAAACAATTAGAAGAAATCAATTTTTAAATCTGACCTATCGCATATTCGTCACATTAATCCAGCTGTGGGTGAGCACCTGGGCAATTCTGTGGGTGTCAGTGTTCGCATATGTGATCTTTTATAACCTGTACATTCCATCTGTTCTGATGAGCAAAGAGGTATACATCCAATACGACTCGACCTGTGATATGAAAGGTAGTGTCAGTTCGTGTAAAATTCCGACCACAAACATACCACTGACTGAGGGCAGGACTCCCCAACTCTTGAGAGGACAGACCTATCGATTCAGTATTGATTTGAAATTACCTGAGTCAGAAGTCAATTGGTCTCAAGGAATGTTCATGGTCAGACTCACCCTCTATGACCAGAAAAGGAATGTGGTGTCAACGGTGGCAAAACCTACAGGTCTTAAGTACAAGAGTTCAGCCCTCAGAGGAGTCTTCTTATTGCTGTATTGGCCACTCTATGTCATGGGCTTTGCTGAAGAAACTCAATACATATCCGTTGATTTGATCAATGATTTCATTGAAGGCAGTCATCCAAGGGTTGGCCCCACTTCTGAAGCCAAGATTCAGTTTGAAGTCAGAGATGTGCAAGTATATCCACCTACTATTCTAAAAATAACGGCCACACTTACGGGACTCCGATATTACATGTACCACTGGCCTGTCACTAGTTTGGCCATAGGAGCAAGCTCCATTTCATTTTTCCTCTATATCATCACTTTAATTGGTTTCACTAAATGGTATCAAAGTTTCCAAATTGATGATCAAAATGACAATAAGGATAACGAAGAAGACATTAATGACGGTATCGTTGAAGATAATGAAGAAATTGAAGACTTAATGAATGAGGAAATCAATCGAATTGATGACGAAATCAATGAAAGAGAAAAAGAATTGAACGAAGATTTAGGCGAAGATCGACTCAGTGAGGACTTGAATGAATCCGGTCTTACCGGTGACCTGTCCGCCAATGAAAGTGAGGCCAGCAGTACAGTTGTCATCCCTGAAAATGAAGACATAGATGACTCACAACCGCTTCCAGACTCTTCATCGCTGGAAACATAAACTATAAAGTTTATTGAGTTCTAAACAATGTTACCACTGATGCCCATACATTTTATCCAACAATCACTTGAAGAACAAATATTGATTTTTTTAATTACAATTTATTTATATTTATTTTTATAAGTCTGTTAGAAGTAATAAATTTTATACAAATGTTATTTCGACCGTTCAATGAAACGCTTAAACTTATTGGAAGATAATATATGTTTGAATAGTAAGACCCGTCGGGTCCGTCAAAAATTGCATCGAAACTTAACTCGGGAAGAGAAAAGAGATGCGGTAATAGTATGGGTGTCAGCGACTAGACTCACTTAGCGCTCATTGCCGTAGTCGTGCTCCCCTTGGACGTGGACCACGATTACCTCCACACACCAATTGCTAATATGTTTGACAAGCTTAAATACGTTTCAGTTTATAAAATATGAAATAAATAGTTTTTTACACTTAAATAATTTGAAAGTAAAACATTTGAATAGATTTGTAAAAATATTAAATTCAATGATTATATTTGTGTTAAATTATTACAATTAAAGCTTAATTTTAATAGTATTTTAATAAAATTCAATCATTTAATTGGTGAAGTCTTTTATTATTCAAAGGGTATAACCAAAAGTGTATTTCTGTGTTACGTTATGAATGAATGTTTGAGTGATTCACTTATTATTAAAGCAGAACTTTTGTAACAAAACAAAGCAGACGCAGACGACTATAATGCATAACAAAACGTTATTTCAAAGTTGATTTGAAAGACATTATGATAGGCTTTGTCTGTCTTGTAAAGTGACGCTGAAATGACGTTTTGTGAGGCATTATAATGGTTTGCGTCCACTTTGTTTTGTATTAAAGTTCTGATTTACTAATAAAAGTGTTATTTAGTTCTAAAGCCTTGAGTTCTTCGGATTCTTGGCTCAAATTGAAACAAAAAATCTTTTGAGAACTGTTTTTCATATTTAAAGCAAACAATGGATTTAGTTATGGAAGAAAAGCCGTCTTCAAGTGATTCGCCGCTTATGTTGACCTCATTGTCGGGTCAAACGACACCACAAGCGATCATATCTCAAATGATGGCATCGGGAATACCCTCTGTTCAGCCATCGTTTACATCAGGTGTTCCCACACTCTTAACGCCCTCACAAATGAGTTCATTGAGTATAAGTCCTGTCCAACAGTCGGCGAACTCGACTTCAAAATACGCACAACTCCTGCAAGTGATCGAAGAATTAGGTCTGACTTCACTCTATTGTCGACAATTGACTCAAAATTAATTGGTTTTAATTAATTTCAAAGGCAAAGACATTCGTCCGACATATTCAGGTTCTAAGAGTTCTGCAGAGCGTCTGAAGAGAGGTATAATTCACGCAAGAATTCTGGTCAGAGAATGTCTTATGGAGACGGAGAGGAATAACTCAAGAAATTGATTCTATTTATTATATTATGATTATATTTGTATCAATTTTACAGTTCTCTCAAATCATTTGCCATTAGTTTCGGACATAATTTGGAAATAATTTTCGTAATAATGACTCAAAATATTTGTGAATTACTTCCAATTGTTTACAAAATATCGTTTAATTCATTGGAAAAACAATTTGTTTTACAATATAATAAAATTCAAAGTAAAGTGATTTGTATTGAGTGGAAGCCCCTCTAAAGCACTGATAAATCAATTTCTTTCAAAACATGATTTCATTAAATCTAAAAAATTGTAAAAACAGTCGAAAGAAAAATGCAATTAAATGAGGACAGAATTGACGGCTTTCTGCGCGGCGTCGTCCAGATCTGAGGCCGATATGATTTCAGAAACTTCGCTGAGCAGAGCTCTGGCCGTTTCAGAGTTGGTTCCCTCCAGTCTAACGACGAGTGGAACTTTGACCAAACTTTTAGCTGCTATCAGTCCCTTAGCGATGGTCTCACAGTTGACAATACCTCCGAAGATATTGACTAAAATGGCCCGGACCTTTTTGTCGGCAGTAATTAAGCGGAATGCGTTCTCGACTCCGGCCTGATTCACAGAACCGCCCACATCGAGGAAGTTGGCCGGACTTCCACCATAATGATGAATAATATCCATTGTGGCCATTGCAAGACCGGCTCCATTGACCAGACAGGCGATGTTGCCGTCCATTGGAACAAAGTTCAGGTTGAAATCTCGGGCCAACTTATCTCTGGGGTCCTCTTCGGAGGCGTTTTCCGTTTCAATTTGTTTCATCCATTGGTGTCTAAACGACGCGTTTTCGTCGAAATTCATCTTCGCGTCGAAACAAACCAATGAATCACTTGTTGTGATTCCGAACGGATTTACTTCGATCTGAAGCGCATCCAATTTTATAAACATTTTATATAAACGTGAGATCTGTTTTGCCGCGTCCTCTACCAGAGCGCCGCTCAGACCTAAACCAGTTTTGGCCACATTTTTGGCTAAATCTAAGTCTAAACTTTCGAGATTTGAATTGATATCAATCGGAAACTTATGAATTGCTCCGGGCTTTTTCTCAGCGACCTGTTCGATGTCAACCCCACCTTCCTCTGAAGCCACAATTACGGGTCCATTACTAGCTCTGTCCAGAAGTATAGCTAAATATAACTCTTTCTTGATATCGAGCGCCTCTGCGATCATCACTTTGTTGACTAAGACCCCATTTTTGGTGGTCTGAGCGGTAATTAAGAAGTCATTCAACATTTTGGAGCAGACGTCCAACACTTTGTTCTTGTCTTTAGTCAATTGAACGCCTCCTTTCATTCCAGAGTTTTTGAAGTATCCCTTTCCGCGACCACCGGCCAGAACCTGAGCTTTGATTACATATTCTTCAACGTCGGACAAAGAGAGTTGATTGAGATCCTGGTTCTTATCGCCGGAATCAGCGGACGGACATTCGCTATATTTCAACTCCGGGTCTCCAATAATGGACTTAATCTGATCCACATTTTCAATAATAGAAAATCGTTGAACTCTTACGCCATTGTTTCTCATCAATTGTTTGCTTTGATATTCTTGTAAATTAAGATAACGTTTTTGAGAACAGTTGTGAATCACTGGAACCGATCGGTTTAATATTGAACCGATGGGTCGTATCTTCAGTCTTAGAGCCATTCTTTTCGGTATTTACTTAAATTAGTCTCAAAATTAAAACATTTTAAAGTCGATGCAAATTATCAAAAGTAAGGTCTTTTATAATCAGTGTTTAATATGATTGTTGTCATGGATTCGTCTTCACTACTAAGTTGTTTGTCTTCAATCCAGATATTAGTGAATTCGTAAAAAAAAGTTGTGAAAAACTGTTTGCATTACATAAACATTGAAAGCATTTAAAGTTTTCATTGCGTTTGCGCTCAAAACCATTGAACACATGTTTCCTGACTTAAGTCAAGTCAAACATTTTTTTGCTTTACTTATTTAATTAATTGCTATTAATCTGCAATAATGGCTAAAATTAGAGATGAAGACAATGATGGAGAGGAAGGCATAAGTTTTGAGCTTATGGAAGATGGAAGCGATGGACATTCTCAACAAAATGATGCTTCTGATGAAGACTTCGATGAAAATCAAACTGAAACTGATTTGAATGTCCAGAAGACTGCTGAAGAAATTAATGATACAAATGGCGAAAAGCAAAAAGTTTTGTTTCCAGAGATCAGTTTATTGTCGCAAATTAAGAATAAAATACGAAAACGAGAACTTTATCTCAAACTTAAGAAAGAAAAGAAAGAGGTTTTCATTTATTTAATTTGAATTCAATTGTAATTATAATTATCTCTTTTCAGGCGAAGAAAGAGTCGCGAAAACAGAGACAAAATGAAGCCAAAGCTTTGGGAGAAAAGGTTTGAAATTCAATGTCATTTCAATTCATTTTTATTAATATTTTGTCTGAAATTAAGGCACAAAAATTGGTTCCAAAGACTATTGAGTCGACTCGAGAACCCGACGAGACAATGGTTGACCCCGAAGACGAAGAGGTCAGAATAGATGAGGCATTGGATGAAATGTCAGCCTATTTTCGAAAAGAAGTCGAACCGAAAATACTGATCACTTCGAGCGACAATCCCCACACAAAGACTATTAAATTTTGTCGGGAACTCAAACAAACCATTCCTAACTCAGAGTTTCGCTGGAGAAACAGATCCAGTGTCAAGAGCATGGTCAGAGCTGCCATCGATAGGCAGTACACCGATATAGTGATTGTAAACGAAGACTGGAGGAAACCAAGTAATAAACCACAAGTTATTTCTTCATTCTTTTCTAATAACATGTTTTTTATTCATTTGTCTTCAATGTTAAGATGGGTTACTTCACGTCCATTTACCAGACGGTCCAACAGCTCACTATAGGCTCAGTAATGTTCGTTACTGCAAAGAGATTAAGGTTTGAAATGATCTGAATGTTGAGATTACCGGCTAACCGCTGATGATCTATACAAACAGAACTTTATTTCAATTTAGGTCTATTACTAATTTAATGATTTGTGGTCAGAATCGGGCCAAATATAGCACTCATAGGCCGGAAGTAATATTGAATAACTTTAACACAAGACTCGGGCACTCAATCGGCCGTATGTTTGCTTCTGTGTTTCATTACGACCCAGAATTTAAAGGCAGACGAGTCGTCACTTTTCACAACCAAAGGGATTATATATTTTTCCGACACCACAGGTATTGTCGAATCCATCCAAAAGTATTTCAAAACTTATTCAATGTTTTAAAAGATATGAATTCAAAAACAATACGAAAGTTGCGATTCAAGAGATCGGCCCCCGATTTACACTTAAGTTACGGTCTCTACAAAAGGGAACTTTTGATTCCAAGTTCGGTGAATATGAGTGGGCTCTTAAGGTATGCTTCAATATATCGGTTCATTCCTCAATCAATTCCTGTACTTTGTTTAGAGACACGATTCGGGTACAAACAGAAGAAGATTCGCGTTGTAATCGTTATTATCGTTTTAAATCATATTTTAGAATAAATTGAATTTTTAATCAAATTTTCACTTTATTTGTGCAAAAATTCATTGAATAAAATATTAACAAATATACCAATAATTTTAAATTTAATAATAAAGTAATAATAAGTGTATCATTGGTTTGAAGTCACTTTTCGGTCTTCCCCTCGAATTTGGGCGACATGTCTATGATTTCAAGTCGCTTAACGGGAGAACCCTTTCTCTTACAACTTTTCCAATTAACGGCTTCGAGAGAGTCTTCGCTTTGGAGGCCATTAGGCATAAGATTCTCATTATTTTTGGTGAACCATTTGATTCCACTGCTGGGAAGGGTTTCAAAAACAATAGAATCTGTGCGATAGTAGTTCTCAAATATGTCTTCCGTTCGACACATTTGTAAAGCAATGTATGAGTGAATTAAAAGTCGAGGAAATCGAGACGTGAAGTATTCGACGAACTGTTTAGGAATGGCCCCCAAAGATTGTTGCACTTCTGGAGGCAGTTCTCGATAGTGATGTCTTTTGTTGCGCATCGCTCGCAATAAGTCGCGAACGGATGAGCCCCTATAGGAACGGAATTTCTTTAAATCTGATTGCAATTCAATAGAAATGTGTCGTCTCCAGTCCCCTCGACACACATCTATCCCTCCTCTCTCTAAGGCGATAACAACTGGCGAATCGATCGGTTCTTTCTCAATACGATCGGACACGTCCTGCAAAAATTGCAAAGACTTGTTTGCGTCCCAAAAGAGCGGGTGCTTTGCAATGACTTCGACATTAGGTCGACACTCAGGAGCAGGGCTTAACATTGACTGAATAAGACTGTACTCAGACAATGTCTCTTCAGTTTTGAGCAGTTCGATGTCAAATTGACCGAACAATATGTTGGACTGTCTTTGCAAGAGATCACCGAATGGGTGCTGACCTTTGGTCAAAGTGTAATAGAAGAGACATCCCATAGAAAAGATATCGATAGGTTTCGATGGCTTAAAAGTGATTCTCTCCACTTTCGACTTTAATACTTCGGGTGCGATCCAGCCTTCAGTTCCTTTGAGAGCTGCGGACACGTCAGTCGAGAACTGGTCTGAAGTCAATACTTTAGAGACACCAAAATCAGAAATCATTACTTTTCTGACATTATTTGGTGGTAATGGCAATGATATTAAGATATTCTGTGGTTTAATATCGCGGTGAATGACATTCAAAGAGTGGAGATGTGCTAAACCCAGACTCGACTCATGCAAAAGTTGTTTACAATCGACAATCACTGCATCGCTTCTGTTCTCAATAAAGTCTGAGAGAGTAATGTCCGCCAACTCTATGGCTATATATCTGAACATTTCATCGGATTCTGTGGCAAAATATCGAATCAGATTCGGGTGTTGTAGTGATCGGAGCAATTCTATCTCTCTATCGGCAAGAATGAAGTGGTCGGCCACCACTCTCTTAACCGCCACTTTTTGCTTGTTTTCGAACAGTCCTTTATAAACGCAAGTACCGGAACAGCCCCGACCTATAATCGATTTGGTGTCGAACTTGATCTTTCCGACAATCACCGTATTTGGGTCTGAAGACGAACCCGATTTTTTATTCGACTTGGAATTTCTTAAATTCAAATAAATAATGACCGCAATCATTGTGACTCCGGTCAGGAATGTTATGATTGTACGCAACGCCTCCATATAACTGTTGTTGATGTCCAGAGTCGGCACATTTGATGATAAGTTCGATATAACGTCCGATTTGTCCAATAATTTGGACTTTTCTTCAGTCAATAAATTAGTTTTAGGGCTTTGACTGATTTGAAACTGAGAGTACAAATCGGTTTTCATAAGTTCCGGGTATTCGTAATAACCGAAAACAAAAATATTGAAATATTCTTTAATCGAATCGATTGAATGTTTGTCCGGCCCTTCAATTAGGAGGTTTCGCGTTCTTTTGGTTGGAATAAGTGCCGTTTGGGTTAAGTCAACCAAAGTGGACAACGCGTACATTGACTTTGTTTCGGGCATTTCCCCGATATATAGGGACGGATATAATGGACTGCTTTTGCGCAAATTTCGTGGGTTAACAGTTCCACCGATAGTCGAGAAGGGAACACGTCTTAAGGCCGGTGTAATTCCATCGTTGAATTGAAATATCGAAATGATTGGCGAAGAGAACTGAAGAGTCCATAAGAATCTGTTGGCGTCGTTCGACAAATCTATTGTTGCGATTCTTCCGGTTGTGCTCGAAGTCAAATGAAGAAATTCATATGAATTCTGAGGTACTGAAGACGCGGCAGAAGCAGAAAAGTCAACAAAAGTCAGATTCCATGTCTTTTCTCTGGTCTTCAAATCAAATATCGATAATTGATATTCACTTTTCCCCAGAAATAACAGATTCGATGTTTGCGTTTCGTAAGAAGAAGTGGTTGTCGGTGGCGACGGACACATCGGTGTGTCAGAGTTGAGAACATCCACCTTTTGACCGGTCTGTGCGTTGATTGTAATCCATTCGTCAATTTTCTTGCCGGTATAGAGAATGCCATCAGAGCTCCGACAGGGAGAGGACGCAACCAATTCACTGATAGTGAAGGGCAACTTCTCCAACGACTCCCTCTCCGAGTACTCGTCTATTGAACTGTCGGTTCAATCATTCAAATAATTATCGATTAAATACAGAATATGTTATTTCCAACACATGTTTACATCAAATCCATTCCATTTAAAAACAATTACTAAACGAAAGGCGAAAATAGAAGAAATACAAAAAAAGTCAGACCTGAAGCCATTGTAGAGATAAAGAGAACCATCTTTAGGGTCGGGTAAGAACAGGGATCTCCTCAACTGCTGTTTCGTCACGTTCTCAACGGTCGGTAACTTTAAAATTGGCGATTCGTTGAGCGACCACTTTATGATTCCCGACCTCTGACCGACCGCATGAAGAGTGCCATCCAGTGTTGATATCAATAGCGACGCCTCCCTAATGGCCACTGGCTTTGGACCAAACATACGATTGCTGTTAATGTTGTCATTGATTGTAATTAATTTGAATGAATACCTCATTCGAAGAAATGAATGGCAAAAAACAGAGAATCACTGCAGTTGTCAACAATTTTTGCATATTTCCAAACAGTTTGTGTCCAATATTTGCAAAAGACTTTGATTTGTTGTCATTGTTTTGTCGAAACAATGTCCTAAAAATGAGTAGAGATTGTAATCACGAAATGCTTTACAATTGAATTGGTTTTCATCCAAAGCCTAATCTGCTGTTTGTGTTCATTGCGTTCATTGCGTTCATTGCGTAATACCTTTTGTTGTCTCTCTTTTTTGCTCTTATTTTCACTTTTAACTTCAGTACACTTTAAGTTCGCATTTCGTAGACAAATGACATGTTATCTCAACCATAACGGGCAATAAAATATTGACGTCACTCTTAATACTCGTGCACTTTAAACAGGTTTCTTATGAAATGCGGAGAAACTTCGAGGACTTCTGAGTCAGAAATACTGATGAAAACCAATTATGACAGATATTGTACTATCAATTCTTAATTATCTAATTTTACTCAATCCTCAATATAGAATAATTAGCATTGGTCAAATTCAGGCTACAGGTTAAATGCATTGAATTGTACTTACCTTATTTCCCCGTAAACAGAGGCATGCCGGTTTAAACTGAATTGAAGATGCTGCCGGTAGTACTGTACTCTTTTAAGATGATTAGTTTTTCCTACATTATAAATTTTTTGATTATTTTAAATAAGCGTGGCAAATCGATCACTTAGGCGAATTGATCATCTGGGCTAATTGATCAATTGGGCGAATCAAAACTTAAGCGAATTGATAGTTAAGGGAACCGTAATTTGGTGTATTGAATGCAATCTACTCAAATGCAACTCAAATCTGTTAAAATTATTTTTTTAAAAATCCTAACTCTTGAAATATTGTACAAAATTTAAAATTAACAAGCTTTAATATAATTAAATATTAAATTAAAATACATTCTATTAAAGTGTTAGAAGTAGAAATGGGCAATCAACATTTTTTTAGAAGCAGGGGTTCAAAACTCATCGAACTTATGACAAACTTACGAAAGTTAACATTTGTCGAATTTATCGAATTTCAAAAGGACTAGGGGAAGGGTATTTTGAGTTCATTCCCGTATTGGCCATCTTTTGTTAAAAGTTTGAAGGTTATTTTTGTTTCAGAAACGGGTAAGAAACGGAAAGTAGAAAAACAGGCTTGACCGTTTTTAAAAGCAAATAGTTTTTTGTAGCCTTTAAATGCAAAATGTGCTAGTAAGTTCTAATGAGATAAAAACGATTTTATCATTTTGAATTCAACAACCTTAGGACAGAAGTTTGCTGATAATTTTGGCATGACAGTTTTTGTATATTATTTGTTTGATGGAATAACAACTTGAGATTATTAACCACTAATTCAAATACTTGTCAATTAAGTATCTGTTTAAATATAATAAAGTTTAGTTTAAATAAATGTATGTAAACAAAGAGCAAGCATGTGCAAGGTCTGTGACCCTAGGGGGGATAGAGCAGGGGGATAACTCAGCCAAAATCTAGGGGATTAAAAAATGCCGGCTCAAAATAGCGACCGGAGGCCGCCATTTTGTTCTTAAATACGCTGAATTCCGGTAATTAAATGCGTTTATTAGCTTAATTACGCCACAGTTCAGCTATTATTCAAGTTACAAAGCCAAATTTCTTAAAATAAGGGACAAAATCCCCTCCCCTTGCACATGCCTGACAAAGAGTATGTTTCCTCTATGATTGATAAATACATATGGATATGGATATGGATACAATTATTTTTGGTCCTATCTATTCATTTGGTGACACATTATTTCGATAAAACATTAATTCGTAATTATTTTGTTTTTGAAATTAATTCAATGTTTATGACAAACTATGTGATAGATCAATTATAACTGCATTAAACTACATTGTAATAAATTATGTTAATATAAATAAAGATTAAATGAACACATTCCTTAAAAAAAATATAAGCTTAATTTTTAATGTTCGATCTAATTTTTAGATATAATGAAGCTTATATGACTTGAGCTTCAGGGTAACTTTCAATCATATTTATATATCGGTTGATTCCATACCAGCTTGCTAAAATGGTCGATACTAGTATCTGTATTATTAGAAAACATTTCTGATAAAAAAATGTTGAAATTCTGAAATCGAAAAATTGTCAATCAATTGATTTGAGAATAAAATCCAATGACTTGTAATTGAGATTTTCATCGGTTCCTTAATATTCAACAAATGATTTCTTGGAAAACTCCAAACTTCTGGTTTTCATTACATCTATCGATTCCTTTCATTTGCGATAAAACTTATCAATAATTTTTGTAATTATTTAAAATCTCAATCAAGTTTATAGATAAATCAAAAACTTGAAAACTTGGATGATTTGTGCACATTTGAGACAGATTTTGAGTAGTGAGGCTTATTTCTTATCCATTCATTCATTTTTCAATTCATTCAGAAAGTGAATAATTGCAGAATCGGTGAAATGAATGAAAAAGAGAGCTCTCAAGTCCGATGTGTTTCTGATATTGTAGGAGAATGGGGTAAATGGCAAAGAGATCTGATAATCTTCGTCTTCATACTGCAAGCATTGAACGCTTACAATGACCTGGGTTATAGCTTTCATTCTTATGAAACAAACTTTTGGTGCAATGATTTTCCAAACGATCAAAAAGTATTGTTTGAAAACTTTTAAAACTTGTTTTGATTATGATTACAATTGTGTTTAAAATTGAACAGAATGAAAGTCAAGTTGACCGGTGCCATCAATTTGAAGATTCCAACAAATCGTGTGATTATTGGACTTATGATACTTCAGAGTTTACCAAATCACTAATTTCGGAGGTATTAAAGAATCCTAAAAATATTGACATTTAATTGTATGTTAAGTTTGATTTAGTATGCGATCGATCGGATTACGGGTCAATAAGTCAGGTCTTCTTTATGCTCGGATTCTTAGTAACTGGAGTTGTATTGTCTCAATTCGCTGACAAATACGGTCGAAAGCCTTTGGTTTGGGTTTCATTCATAATCGAAATCGTGTCGCTTATAGGCTGTGCTTTGTCTCAAAACATAACTCAATATTCGATCGCTCGCTTCTTTGTGGGTCTGGCAATGTATGGTTGTTCCGGTGCAATGTGCACAGCCTGTAAGCTTGAAATTATTAAATTATTTGAAGAGGGTCAGTTACATTATGGTGATTTCAGTATTAGAAAGCTGTGGACCTAAGCATAGGTCTGACATTTATATGATCGCTGGTTTCGGATGGGTTTTTGGATGTGTTGTATTGCCAGGAATGGCCTATTGGCTCAAAGACTTTCGCTTAATGAACGTCTATGCTATTCTGCCTTTTGTTTTATCATTAGTTTGGTTCTACTTCATACCAGAGTCTCCGCGTTGGCTCATCACTAATGGAAGGGTAGATTGCGCTCAAAAGACTTTAAGGAATATTCTTAAACGAAATCAAATGAGTGACGAAAACTTCGATCAAAAATTTCTGGAATTGAAAACTCATTTATTGAAAGTAAGAATTGTTGAATATTTGAATCAATATTTGACCTTTCAAACTTTAGGACAAAGTTAAGGAAGAGTCAACCAAAACTTACACTATTTTAGATCTGCTAAAGACCTCGAATCTCCGCAAATACACTCTTATATTCTGGTTTTCATGGCTTATAATGGGTTTAGTCTATTATGGCTTTTCTCTGAATATGTCTGACTTTGGCGGCAATTTTTACATTACGTTTATGTTGTCCGGAGTGGTAGAGATTCCCTCTTCTCTTATTTCAATTGTGGTCCTTAAATATATGGCTCGCAAGAAGGCAGTCATCACTTTCCAGATAATTATAGCCATCGCTTCGTTGGCCATAATTCCAACGACTGATCCAACTCTGAGAGTGACGTTTGCATTGGTGGGCAAATTCGCGGTCGGCTCTCTCTGGTGGGTCTACGAAGTCTTCGTTCCAGAAGTCTATCCAACAGTATTAAGAAATACGGGCGCCGGCTCTTCATCTTCGTTCAGCAGATTGGGATCAATGGCTTCTCCATTCATGAAGAATTTGGTTAGAATTTTAAATTAAACTAATATATTCTTGAAACTAAAATCTAATTTATTAAAGTCAGCAAAAACTAGTCTCACAGTTGTTATGATATTATACGCAATAATATCATCGATGAGTGCAATCCTCGCATTATTTTTACCTGAAACCAGAGGAACTGAAATTCCCGACACTTTGGATGAAGTGGAGGAAGAAAATAATGCTTGATATAATCATTCTCATTAATTAAACAAGCTACATACTACAAACTAAACTATAGTGTATAGGCAACATCCATTACTACACTTGATTCTCTTACCTCTTTTGTTTTCAATTATAATTACACGAAAATTGAATTTAAAATTCTTAAAATTTAACGAAATAACCAAAAATAACTTTATTTGTCACTAAATAAACATAGAATAACATGTATATTACAGATCTATGGATTTACCAAGCTACTATATAAAGACTCATAAATCGTTTTGAGAGTGAAAATAATTTATTTTGATAAGTGCGAATAACTATATAATTTATCATGTTTAATGAACGAGTGTAAAGCAGTATTTAATATAGAAACCGATTAATAGCTATAAAATTTAATTTACTAAGAAATTAAAACTTGTTCAAATATAAATTTCTTTTAATTCTCAATTTTAAGTAAAATGTTTGACGGCTTAAGTCTTAGATCTACCGATAATTCTGAGTTGAATTTGAGTTCATTTTTCAAATTGTTTAGAATCTTTTTTAAACAATTTTTGCCAGTCCAATTTAACACAACATATTAAACATAAATAAAAATAGTAATAAATAGATATTTGTTTATTGATAAATCAAAATTAGGATAAATTGTAATAAAGGAAAATATGAGTACAAAATAATCACAGGAACTGACAAATAATAAATAAAATTTCTAATTAGAAAAAAGTAATATAATTATAAATAATGTCAATAGAAATTGAGTTAATTTCAATACTTAGAGTAGAACTCAAAGTCTATTTCAATAGTTAACGACATTGACGTTAACTTTGTTAAGAAATTTGTCGATAAGGTCTTCGTATTCGATCGGATGTTTTGGTAAGTGCTGGACGTGTGCGCTCTTTTCCCAGCATTTGTAAGTGACATCTATTCCCAAATGGCGCCAAACATTAGTTAGTCGCTGATTGGCAGAAGCGGTTCCAATTCGGTCGTTCTGTGATACGAGAACAAGTGCGGGCACTCGCATATAGTTATTCCAAACGGCATGAGAGGAGGCCCTGTAATACTTGGTGGCCATTGTATTGAAGATTTTTAAGTGCAAATTAATCCCAGATTTGATGAGTTTGTAGAGGAAGGGGTTTCCGGTTATAGAACGTGACACTCCATTTGGCAGCTCTTCGATGGGAACGACACTATCGAAAACTATTCCTTTTATTCTTTCGTCTAATAGTGCTTTGGAATCGTTATTCTTTTCCGCATATTTTCGTTGACATTCTTGCATTTCGAGGAGAACTTCCCCGAACTGATAGGCGCCGACACTGAATGCGTGAAATATCACTGAAGGGTATTGTGTCAGTTCTGTTTGAAGGGCCAACACGCAATTCTGTGCTATTTTACGGGCGCCCATCGTTGGGAATAATAGATCGAAAGGATTGGTCTTCACTGTCAACACATCGAAACCTTTTTGAAGATATAAATTACTATATTTGTCGACGTGTTTGTCCTGTGCAGCCAACCAGGTCAACAAAACAACCAGAGGTCGTGGACGCAACCCATTCTTGTTAGTTGTCTGGTCGTTGCCCTCTATTGTCGAGATATAACTCGACTGATAGTTCAGATGCTTTAATGTTATACTTTTGGCTAACCTTCGCGTTGAAGAGACAATCGCCGCCTGTTTTCACATTTAAGACAAAATTAAGTTCATTTCAAATATGAGACCAATTAAAGTGAATCATCAAAATTAAGTTCAATTGAAATTACCTGTTGATAAGAGGCAGCACAAGTGGAAAAGTTTGCTTTAAGTATAGCACCAGAATTTCTTTGAATAACTTTTATTAAAATCATTTTAGCGTTTTTTAAATTTGTAGTCAATTCAAAACTTTCAATTCAAAGAGTTTGAGAAACTTTTCACACAAAAGAATTTTGGTTTATATACAAATTGAAAGATTAAATAAATTTTTGACGATTCAGTTATGAAATCAATGATAAGATATGACTTTCAACTGTTTATTCTTTAGACGAGTTATATCTCACGTACTGAAGAATAGAGACTAAAAGTTCTTTTATCGCATATTATATATAACTAACGAAAGATAGTTTCATTTGCTGAGCGACTGTCAGGCCATACAGACAACGACTGATTCAAACCAGTACTTTCAGTATAACCAACTACCTTGATCGAAATTGGTATAACGGCCAACTCAACTACACTTTTAATTTGAATGCTATGACAAATATCATAAAATAGAACTAAAATGTTTTGAAATCAGAATTTTTAAAGCAATAAATTTGGTTTTGAAGTGAAATATTCGACTGAAAGTTGGTTACGAGAGATGTAAGAGAGGGTTAAGCGAATGAATAGTCAGTCAGTGAAAATCACGCCACTCTTAGCGCACATCAAACCAGTTCTGATTTCATGCGCTCAACGTATGATCACAATTGTGTAACCACTATGACCTTGGATGGCAACCGGTCCTGCGCTTACCGGTACCGGCAATACTACAGCTACCACTACCACCAGCTCTATGTTCACTAAAAGTTAATTATTATTTCAAATGACCAAAAATAATGAATTAATTAATAAAAAGTTTCAATTAATTTGGAGATTAGGAAACAAATTATTAAAATTTATCACAAAGTTTAAAAAAAATGCGAATTCATTGAATTTGTTTCCGATTAGATAAGTGTTACTACATTTAGATCAAAGTCCAGTCTGGGCTCACAACTCATAGAAACTGAGAAAATCATTTTATTTTTATCGACAATCAGACCTTGAATTCACTTTTTATGCAAAGGATTGGTTGAATAACTCGAGTATTAGAATAGTCGAGAAAGAACTCAGAATAAGATTTGCTCATTATTTCAGTCATAATTTAATTCAATTTTTGCATTTAATTAAACTAATAGATTATTTATAAATTTGTAGTGAGGTAAACTCACTTTTTTCACGATTAAGTAAATCAAACACTGTTGATATTATTCGATCCAAGATTAGTTTCGGTAGCTTTCTCGCTACCTTGTTCACTTGGCTGATGGCAAATAACTAAATTTGCATCAGTTTTTTTGTGG
>JAQIWP010001126.1:0-17114 GCA_034695525.1 Euzetes globulus
TCTCTCTCTCTCTCTCTCTCTCTCCGCTCTTTCTTCAGCCGAAAAATGAAACTTTTTGTCTGTTGTTATCTAAAAGTTTTTAATACAGAATATAATGTTTTGTATTTTTATATTTCATAGAATATATTTGAGCGACTGGTGAGCCATAGATAAAAACTAATCATTTTGAGTACTTGTGCTGTTCAGTTCTCGTGCAAAAAAAGGCCTCTACTCTCGACTCCTTGATTGGCAATCCAAGCAAATAGAAAGCAAACGATGCCTCACATATACTGTAAATTTAGAAGAATTTTCTTGAGTGATGGCCTGTCCTTCAAATGGTAATTCGATACTTGAGTTTTGTTGTATTGTTTTGTGTGTTTTTTGATATTTATTTTATCTTCAAAAAAAAGTTTCCTTCACTTCAGTGGAGAAAATATTTTGAATTCTTCTCTTCTGACTCTCATTTCCATTAATGAATACACGAATCACTTGAAGAATACATTTGCAGTCAAATAGCATTTTGTGTAAACCAATACATAATATGTCATATAATTCAATGTCATTCACTGGTATTCCTTTCACTTTTGCACTCAAATATTCATTTGCTTCCAGTTTTTTCCTAATATTTTTGTTTTAGTCAATAATTTTTCTCACAAGTAATTTGAGAACTGAATCGACAAAGATCTCCAGATTAGCAAAGTTTTTATTCAATCGATTATTCATTTTGCAAGTCTTATCTGGCAATTCAATCACTCAATGCTTATTAAAAATTCATCATTTTTATTCTGATTATTTGACTTTTCTGTTGATTTTGTTTGCTCAGTTTACTTTAAAATTACTTTAAGCGTTATTTTTTGCGGCACTTTTGGAGAAATTTTCTTTTTGTTTCGATCGATATTTTGAGGTTAATTACGAGGAAGATATTCGGTATGTTTTTTCCTGTGTTGGGGTGGACTCACAGTCAATGGAAATTTAATTGTCTCTGAAGAAAACGAAAACACGAACATATCGTTGGCTACAATTACAATGCAATTGTTATTCTCTAACAATAGTCTGATCCAAATTACAAACTACTGTTCCTTTGCTTTCTTTCTAATCAAAAATAGACTTTTCTGGTACTTTATGCTATGGCTGTCCATTAAACAGACCAATTCAATTTAATTTGAAATGTTCTTGGGCACATATCGATTTAATTTGATTTTGGTTAGAAATTCTGGTTTCATTCAAATAGAAATAATCTAGTAAGTTTAACAACATCTATTTAATACAACATATGTAATATAGTAACTACTATTCTGTCTATTTTAGTTATTAATTGCTACAAGTTGAATATTGCTTATCATTGCTAAACAATCTTGCTAAATAGCTGCATGAGTAACCGTTATCGTGTTCATAATGAATTATTTCACTTTATGACGGATGAAAATTGATTGGAATGTACCATGATGGATATTTATATGATTTTTATTTGTCTACTCCTCCTCTGCACTCATTTATTGATTAAAATAATAAATTCAAAGTCTGGTCGACAGAAATGTTGAGCAAAAAAAATGCTTTTCTATTCCTGTAGTGAACCCAATATTTTATTGTCGCAAAAATAATAAAACTTTTTATTGCCTTTTGTTGTAAATGTTTACGACTATAACTACATATTTCTATTGTATTTTTCGTTATGAATGTGTTCACCATTCCCTCCCGACCACACCCTTTATTGGCCATCCATTGACTGGAACATACACCTGAACACTTCTCATAGAATCACGAATTTCAGTTATATTTTCTCAATTTTATTTACATTTGCTTTCCATTTATTGAAAGCAATTCCTAATGAAATTCTGATTTCCAGTTCATCTGTTTTTTTCGTTGTTCAGATTTTATTAGCATTATTTTCTACTATAAAATGTCATAGATCTTTCAGTTGAACTAGTTAAATACAGTGGAAACATATTTATTTGTGTTGCAACCACAGCTACTACTTACTCGAGGTCGTATTTCACTTGGTAGTGCTATAAATGAGTGAAAATTAGGTCCTGATTATTTTAATTCTATTAATTAATAATAAACTAGTAATGAATAATCAATTAATGAATAAATTTCCATCAAATTTTCATAAATGTCTGGAATTTCAACCCAAATATTAAATATTTAATTAGTCTCTAATTTAAATTGACTTTGAATTTCTTATTTAACTTTTTAAGAGTAATTTTGTTAGTTTTTATAAGAATTTAATTTCAACGTAGATTTTTATTCTTATTTTGTTTGATAAATGATTTCATCCTTGACTTTAATCAAAAATATCTAAACATTTTCTTTAAACTTCGTAATCATATATTTAATTTGACTGAATATTCATTATATATATATCTCTTATTATTTGTATTCATTAGTCTAATAATAATGAATGCAATAAATTAAATATAGTTAACAAAGCTTTTGTGTTTTTTCCGACAAAAATCATTATAATTAACCGAAAAAGAGAAATAAGAAAATCCAGAGAATACTTCTGTCGCATAACTAACGAGTTTCTAATAATAGAGTTCTTTCGGCTTAAAAATAATTGTCAAAATCAAAAGAAAAGTTTTTGATGTATTTGTTTGGAGACAAACATATTAGTGGAATGAAGGCGAAAATGAAAGAATTGGTTCTGTTATTTTTGTATCCAGTTGACATTTATTAGTGTTAGATTTGCATCAGGGTTACAGCCATTTGTGTTAATCTTTGACCCAACCCTTGACCATCTCTGACAATGGTCTGAATATTTTTTCTATTAGCACTAAATTGCATCAATATTTAATCAATTGAACCGTTTGTTTGCTTTTTGATCTCAATATAGCATATTATAGAAATCGTGTGCAAAATAATATCAACTTTTTATTGAAGAGATTTCTGCTAGACTCAAAAAGTTGTATAAAATAGAACTCAGAGATTATATGAATATTTCTTTTATTATATTTTATTAGATAATAATTTGGTCGTAAAACTACTCTAGAAATAAAAGTTTAGTCACAGGAAAATTGCTTTCATTTTATTGCATTTTGAAAAAAGTTTTATTTCCTCTCTTATATTGTGTTCAGTATTTCTCTCTTCAAGTGATTTATTAGACACTAATCTCAATGTTATATAATATTTGCTTTTCATTCAATAGAAAACTTCCGTTTCGTTACAATTATTGAAATTTTTGTTTTGTTTTTTTTTTCGTAAAACAATTTTCAGTTTCGCATTGAATGAAAAATATGTTTTCGATGTTTTCTAATGAGTTGTTGTAATGAAATGCAATAAACTTTGTTTTAATGCCTGAAAAACAAATATAAAATCTCATCAAATGTTGGCATAAAATACTGGAACAGTTCTGAAAGTAATCCCCAATTGTTTGAATTGCAGACCAGTTGTTATCCCTTTAAAATGTTGGCCATATCTCATCTGAATGGTTCTGGCTCATCCTCATCTGTGTTGCCCAAGCACTGCTCATATCCTATCCTCACATTAAGGCCTGAGTCAGCCCTCATTTTCTTCAGTATCTGTTCAATACATTCATGTTATCGGAAAGAGTACTGCTTTTGCCTTCTGTGCGATTCTCTGATAAAGATCTCAATTATACATAAATAATAAAAGGAGTGAATATTGCAAACAAGTATTAACTGACTGACTCCCAGAGCGCTGCCATAAATTTTCTTCTCGGGCAGAGATCTTTTAATGGAGAAATTATTATCAGAAAAATAGGTATTTATTTATTACAGCAGTTATTCCGATGTATGTATGCATTAGATGTGAGAGTCGTCAGCCTTTGGCTATACTGTCGTTCCATATTAGGTGATGTTGTCGTATATGACTCCGAGTCTGCATAAGTTTGTGATGTAAAGGACAGGACAGATGGCTATTTTCATTCATTGGCCCCTTGAGGGCTACCACAGTCGCCGAACACTTTCACCTAATGTCCAATTCTGGCTCTGCTCTGGCATTATATTTGTTATGCCTTTCTATCTTTGGCCCTATTATTCAAACTATAACCGAACCAAAACTGATTGAAAATAGGAATTAGAATTTGAAACACATTTTCAATTAGACTTTTGTGCAAATCATTCAGTCCCTGACTCTCTGTTTTCAACGAAAAGTTAGGAAATTAATTCAATTCTCATTAAATTCTGTTTCAAATAATAAGAGTTCACAAAATGCATAGAAATATAGAATAACTAACCATTTTTGTCATTCATTAGTAGCCAAGTGGGAGTTACGACTACTAATCTTGCTAATTTCAATATTCAATTCTGTTTTGCTAGTCTTTTCATTTGAAATCAATTTTCTTTTCTAGTAATTTGGGAATCAATTCATATGGAGCCTGAATTTATTATAGAAATTGATTTGAATAATTTGAGTCTTGGTCATTCCCATTTAGAGCTGTATATCAAAAGTGATGTATTGCTGGGATTTGTGACAGATATGTAACACTTTTTCGACTTTTTTCAATCAATTAAAGTAATTAATGTATTTTCGGCACAGAATAATATTCTGTATGTATGCACCGATTGTGAAAATTACCGATCATTACACGGGTTCGAAGTCGAGAGTGAAATGAGTGAAGCAAATCATTAGCCATTCATCAGACATTCAATAGGCATACAGAATGTCATTATTAGTCATTGCAAATCGATCACCACTGCCGAGCACAGAGCACAGCCACTACTTCATTGTACGGATCTGTACGATTCGGGTTTAGGTTTTTTTTCATCACTCATTTGCATCCATCCATACAATGGATTGCGTGCTATTATGTCGTAAGCAATCGGTTTTTTTCAGTTTTTATTCCTGTTTTTTCGACTCATGTTTTTTGGTTCAATAGATTAGTGAATAATATTTCGGAAAAAAAATTATTTCGTTTGTCATCATTACAGACAGTAATTATAGTAATCTTATGTTTACTCTCACTTAAGAATATTCTTCAGTGGCTCACAATTATTCGGTCACGAACTCAGGCCCAGTGTTTAGCGAAGAATATTCCTGGTCTTTACTCTTGAAAGTTCTATAAAAACGTGAATTCTATTCATTAAACTCTCATTTGAAAAAATAGTACTAATTTTTAATGAGAATTATTCAGAATATTTTTTGTAATAATCTCTTAATTGAAGAGAAATTACATTTTTTTCGTTTCAAAAGAGTCATTCATTGAAAAGAATAGTTGAAATAATTGGAGTTTTTTGCTCTCAAATCAATTATTATGATTGAATTCAGTTGACTGATAATTCAATTGAATAAATGAAATTGATTTTTATCTTCTGACTCATATCTTATGAATTACTTGAAGCGTAATCTTCAAGTCATGCCTATATCTCTATGCAATTGTTAGGCACAGAATATGTTTGAACTGTAAACGAATATGTTTTCCATTCGCTATAATGTCTTTCATCGGAGACTAATTCCAGATTACATTCTCTTATATTTTCTATTTTTAGTGTATCTTCTCTTTCGATGGCAACGAATATTGTTTTTATGAGAATAATAAGAGCCATACTTATAGTTAAAGTTATAGTTATAGCTAATGTTTATCGTCATAAATATTTTTTCACCCACTTTTCCCAGTGTTTATCCAATTTTTCTCTGTCTATCTAAACATTGAGAGGCAAAGAGTGAGGAAAATGATGTGAAAATTCATAATTCAATTGAGAATTAGAAGATTTGTTTACTCTGAATGTAATGAGTTTTTTATTTACATTTGTCTACTATTCTGGTTCTTCCCATCCCTTCCCTCTCTGCAAGAATCCTAATCGAGTAAAAGAAACCGACAACTATTTGATGACTACTTTTGGAAAACAATCGCCAATTATTTGATTATTTGAAGTCATATTCTGTGGGAATGAATTTTGTTGAATAATTGTTATATGAAAATTTGGCTCTTGGTTAAACAGCAATAAAATAATATCTGATTTCTGTCAGATGCTTCGCTTATTTACTCTGTTTTTCTCATATATAGTAATTCAGAGTATTTTGTGTTCGCTTTTTGATTACATGCAATAAATTATAATTGTTTTGAACTTCCATTCGGTTGGCATTTATACCAAAACCAATGCATATCTGAAGCACTAAATCAATACTCGAGACTATTGTTCGTTAAACATAAAAGTTTGAAGAATTTCTCTCCACTTAAACAATTCAGAAGTTGTACCCGTCCTCCCGTCCTCTCTATTCAAAAAAGGAATAATGCCATCAGTTATGCAGTGATTTTTTACATGGCATCAAATTCTCGCAAATTTCCCACTCGTTTAAAAATTTTAATTACATTTTTCCGAATTCCTATCCAAAGGGTTTATTTTAATTGCAGTTTGAGTGGAGACTGAAAATAGGAATTTTATTATTCTCTTTCATAGACAACTTTTTGTGGTTATATGAGAGGTGTTGCCCACACCTCAGGTCAGACCCCGTAATTTGAATGCGTGCATAATTTGGATTTCTGGTTATCCCCCTAATAATTATTATTCAGGAAACATAGCACTCGGAATTCAGTTCACAACCAAATGACAGAATCGATCGAATGGTGAAAAATAAAAATGATATCCATTTGTGTGCAGACTATTAGCTAATTGTGTGCCATATTTATACGGCATATGGCATTCAGTAGTCATTGATATATTATGGAATGGACTGTCACCTAAAGCAAGTTTACGATTAAAGCCAGAGTCAGAGCTCTAATAAATTATTTCTGTTTTTGTTTGTTTCCGAACTCAACCAAAACCAGAGAAGAGATTAACCGAAAAGATTATCACAACTATTGCCTCCACTAATAATAGCTGGTGTTGTGTCAGTCGCGCCGGTATTTTATATAAACGCCGACTTTATTATCAGTGGAGACAAATTGTGTTTCCCTTTTGTGTCTGTTGTTCTGTACGCTTCTGTGTCTGACCATCACCTGTACGCACAATAGTCTGGTGCTATCAATAACTGTATTTCAATTGTGTTACAGATAATCGCGTCTGTCTTTTGTCTGCCCTCTTCTTTCCTCTCCTCCACTGCTCTTTGCACTGAAACTGTTATTCTGTCCTCTGATCTGTGAAACACTTCCCGAATATTATAGACTCCCTATTAATATATTCTGATATTTTTCTATTGAAGTATTGATAAATCGCTGATCAGATAGAAGTGGCATTCAGTTCATAAATATTGGGAATGGAGAGCACAAAGGGATCAGTAGTTTATTGCTTTTCTATTCCCTGCAATTTTCCAGAGTTTTATTTTGACACTTATTTGACTCCGAAAACCAAAGGAAAAAACAAAACAAAATTGTAGTGTTATTTATGAGATGCAAAAAATTCTATTCGTGTGTTTGTGTTGTTTGTATGCTCTTTGCACTCACACATACCGGCGCTCAGTTCGGTCTGAAAAGTCAGAAATTAATGCATATCTTAGAGCCTGGCTGTCGATATGCATACAATTTTATGGTTGAATAGCGAGACTACACATCGATTTGAGTGCATTTCACACGAGTGTAGGCTTTCCATCAAAAAAGTATATCCGAAACGTCTTTTTTCGTTGAAATATATATTTTTATTGTTCTTTCGGCTTCTCTTCTCTCATCCGAACACATGATTTGAATCATGATTTCTGATGAGTCAATGAAAGCAAAAGTCAATTCAAAATAGCTTTACTCACAGTTAGTTATGTTAGACATCCCTATCCATCCCTCAGGCATTTGCTTGACTAAAGAGAAGAGTCAGAAAAGAAGAGACCAATAATTTATCTTTTAGTTTCAGATGAAGGAAAATATGGATTACAGGGATATTCGGTCGGAATATTTTATACCCGGATCGCCATTTATGGTCAGTGCTCTGACTAAGTGAGTGTAAGAGAGATAACCGTAGCTGAAGCCCATTACCATTTATTGCCGGCCCATTTTGTATATGTCTGAGTCAGTTAGCGATTGGAAAAATTGTCAGATCGGGTATCAAATGGAGAGTTAGTCTCAAAACTAGCCATGACTGAAATGCCAATGAGACAGTTCAGTTTACTCCCAATAAATTCGATACGCAAACCAACTTTCTTTCCATAACTTTTCAAAGTTTATGAAAATTAATGCAAAGTTGTGCTCAACTGAAGGCATTGTGTTCTGCCTCAGAACAGGGGAAAGGAGTGCTAAAGTACTGTTTCTACTCTATTTTGTTCTGAGTCTCGAGTTAAGGCCTTACGGTTCCTGTTATTTGAAAAGTTTTTGTTCTTATTTTGAAGTTTTTTTTGGCCAAGTTTCTATTTGTTTGTTTGACTTCATTAGTATTCGAAACTGTATTTCTCTTTTTCTATAAAATATTAATTTTCTTTTTTCATTGTTTTTGCAGTTTTTCCTTCTATTTTAAGGCTTTGATCTCTCTTTCATTTATTTGTGACCCTTTCCCTTCTGTTCCCTTCTGTTTTCATATTGTATGAAATTTTATTATTCTTTTTGAGTTTTCCCGAAATTCTGTTATTTTTGAGTTATTTTCTGAAACTTTCGTTTTATTTAATTTTAGAACTTTTTTGTTGGGAAACAGAAAACTTGTATTCAATGTTAGAATTGTTTTTAATTTTGTTGTTCACTGAATTTTTAAGTACTGTTTTTGAGCTGAATTTTTAAACAAGAACAGAAATTGTTTGATGAAAATGTCTGAAAGGCTCTCATATAACACAAGCTATGGTCTGAATCATCGGATCGGCCAAAAGGGAATTCCTCATAGAATACAGTGGTATTGATTGTAATCTATAAGTTATATCTTTATATTCCGTACAGAATTCCAGTGCGAAAGACCATAGTCTGAGTGAACAGCGAATACAATATTTACAAGTTTTGCAGTTAAGTCTGTTCTAGTGATCCCCCACTTATTTTGCTTTTGGCCACTTCTGCAGACCCTCTGCCGATGGCTGAGTATTGTCTACAACTGAAAACCAGATTGAATGAGACATTTCTATAATACTCGGATCACTTCTTTCTAAAGTGGTTGGGAATCGAGAAATAAATTCTGCGCTCAATAGCAGACACTTCTCACTAATCAATACAATCAATAAAATTATTAACTTTTCTTTTGCTCTGGTATTCAATACATGAAAATTCTTTGACATTAATTTTCTGCTCAAATCTCCATTAGATTCGTGTAATTCCAGACATTTATTAAAATTGATTGAAATCCAAGTTTGCAGTCATTTATTTTCGTTTAATTACTCTGTTTTTTGTTCGTGAAAACTGATTCCGAGACTAATTTTAACAGATTTTCAGACTTCTCATTGATTTCATTGATTTTTAGTCAAGTCTTTGCTCTTTTGTCGAGTATTTCGTTGATATCTGATTCGACTTTCGAGTGGTTTTCTATTAAGTATTTGGTTTAAAAACTTTTATTTCAAGAGTTTGATTAAAAGAGTTGCCATAAGAATTGGGTCACTGGCTGTCCGTTGCGTGCGATCTATATTACAGATCTGTTTATCCCTCACCACAACACACATCGCAAAGACAGACAAATAGTCCGTTCAAAGTCAACTGATTCCTGGCTGAATCCCATGATTATCAGACTGGAAGACATATATTTCATATAATATTTGTAAGGATACAAAATTGCCTGGCTTGTTATTCACTTACAAGCAAAATTGTTGGGTTCAGGGTGAATTATGTTTCCAATTGAAATTAATAGAATCATTCGTTATCTCTTGGATTCAATTCCCTGTCCACTGGTTTTCAAATATTCTTCGTATTTGAGTTAAAAGTTTTTTTGTTTTATATTTGATTCTCTTTTGACAAAAAAAATGTTTTTTAGATTTCCTGAAGTTTTTATGGTTTTGAATGTCTTTTGATTCAATGGAAACGATTTTTGTTATTTGTTTTGAGAAAAGTATTGAATTATATTTAAGATGTTTTTTGTATTTTTTTTAAATTTTTCATTTCAATGAAAGAGCGGGTAATTTATGGGATAATTAATAACAGAGTGACACGACTGTCGTTTTGTGTTTTTTTGTCGGAATTAATGAAAAAAGTAAAGGGAATGGCGAACCAAACGCTACTTTTAGTCTTATGTCGACTCAAATATATCTAATCTAATGATATATTTGGCAGCGATTTTCTACCGATGAATCATCTGTTGGTCGCTTTCACTTGTGCTGTGCTGTTGTGCTGTGCTGTGCTGTGAGAGACCAACACTTGCTTCCATTGCATAAATTTAATGTATGGCTGGAAACCGACGAAAAAGAGCGTTAATTCCTCTTTTCGTATATAAATACAGCGATAGTAAGCGGTCGACTGAGTCCGGCGTTTATCGTTATTTGCGAGTCCGTACTCTTACAGCTATCGGTCGGCCATAAATTCATCAGCACTTCATTTGTGTGTATATTTTGGTAGACACACAAAACACTAACCGTTGGAATACCAGTGCTCTTAACTGTTGAAATCATTATTCTACTGGAAAAGTCCGGAACTGGAGCTATAGCCCTGGCCCTGTGCTCTATATGTTTGGGCTCTCACTTACAAAAACATTTCTGTAATCAAAATAAATGAATAGAAACTGAACTCTCTTTTAATGTCGTATATCGACTGAGAAATCCCATCAAAACGGCAAACTATGAGACAGGCATTGGATTTGTGCTGAGCTTTGGAATCGGGTCTAACAGACTGTGGATTCGGATTGTAATCTCCCTTTCCTTTCGTTATCCCCCAGTATTAAAGTTGATTCTCATTTGGCGATACTTTTGACTTTCAAATGAATATCAAATAAACAAATAAAGAGTATATTAAACCGTTTTTAGTCTCATTTGGATACAACTTTTCATTCAATTCAGTCATTTATTCCATTGATTTGTCTATTATTTGGTTCATATAAATGATAGAAAATCCTCTCTTTATTTGAAATAAAAATAATTCGGCTTTTAGTCGATTCTTATATATTGGTCTGAATTTGATGGCCGCTTAGGCCCAGAATACTTTCATATATTCTATGAAACCCAATATATTCGTGGAATAATAGGCAAGAATTTAATAGGAATTACTTCCAAAAAAGACTAATGAATTCCTGAAAGGATTTTTCTCAACGAAAGCGAAATTTTGTTTTTCAATCATTACTTCAGTGGAGTATTCAGTGGAAGAAGGATTTCAGTGAATACTAGGATTTCAGATGAATTTCTATCGAATTCCTAATCTTTATTTAGGCTTATATATTGACTTGCTCATTCATGATCCATTCAGTCTATCTATTTAATGATATTTCAAAAGCTTTTATAGTTTTCATCATTTAATCCCAATAGCATTAAACTTTGAATGATCCTAGCATCATTAGACAAGGCTAAGTTAATTGCTCAACAGAACTCGATAATTTTTTGTTGGTGAAACTCATCAAAAGTTTTCTTAAATTACCCTAAAGTCTCCTAGATACCACGGTTATCTAGGAAAATTAGAGGATTTTCAGCAGAATTATCATCTGCCGGTTATCTATGGGGTGAGGGGTGAGGGGGTTATACAACAATATAAATTCTACTAAAAGTTCTATTATGTTATGGTTTCGACCTGGTTATCATTTCAGATCTTGGGACTGACAGATCCCGAGGTCGATAACGTTATCTCCACGCAAACCATAATTCACTTCATTGATTAAAAATATTTTTTTCCAATCGTTTGTGTGACTCATTTGGCATAAAAATATCATTTCTCTACACTTCATAACTATTGGTAATTGTTTTTTAGGGAATAGGTTTGAATGAATTATTTGGTTCGCCAGTCATCTGATGAGACCAGACATCAAATATTGATGAATAGAATAAATCAAATAAATGAAATCCGCTTAATATTAGGCCACAGAACCGCATAATTCTCTTATGAAACAAATGGCGAAAATGGCTTTAATATGAAAAAAGTTTCCATTATTTTTGGCATTTAATGCGATTATATAACTGTTAATAGCATTTTGGAATTGAAAGGCAAATATTATTTAGATTTTGTTGGTTCTGGATATTAGTCCTTTAGGTATAATTGAATTCGTAAAACACAAAATGCCATTTACTTTAATACTTCAATTGTGTACTGAATTAGACATCATTTGATTCGACGGTCAATGAGTGGAAAACTGCAGATAAGAACTGATGACCGAAGTTATTATCATAAAGATTATGACCGAAAAAAGACTAATTGCGACGATTGTAACCAAACACCGATTCGGTTATTTAATACTCTAATGGATTATTATTATTATTATAACATTCAATGTTATGTACACTTAGGGGCCCATTGTGTTAGACTTATGACAAAAATGATTTATTCTGTCTTTTGCTAAAGGAAGGCACTGGTAATAATCGGTGCGAATATTATTCTGGTCATTACAATAGACTCGTAGTCTATAATAAATGCCAAATACAGAGACGAAAAATTGATAGACGTATGACTGGATGTGTGCGCGCTATGGAGAGTGAGTGCGATCTCTTGTATTAGTGACTCCACTCTAACTTATAATCATATAATTTAATATTTATTGATGAGATCGCACCCATCCATAGCCCATATCCATTGTCAAAACTATAATATATACTTTCCTTTTATATTCGCCTAAAAAATAAAATGAAATTAATAGTCATTTTTGTGGACAAAGTCCTGCGTTTTATGAATATTGAGTTCTGTCCTGAATATTGAATTTATCATCAATGGTGGCTAATGATGGCAGTCCTAAAAGTCTGGTTTGCCTCTATCTACTTTTGAACTCTGATAGACAAATGTCAAAACAGTGGTTATGTTAGGTTCTGGCCATCACTGTCAATGAGTCGGAACTGGATCTCCAGTGATGACTATTCTTTGTTTGCCATAAACCAGAGCTAAGTCTTAATACCTTTTCTTTTTATACTCACTTTCGGCTTAGTTTTTATGATTCTTTTGCGAAAAAACTCGATTTATTCTCGAAGTCAGAAGAATAAGAACTGATATGAAGTGCACAGAAAACTGATTATATATTCTGAGCCACAAATAAAGGTCAGGAAAACATTATAAATCTCTTTGATTGCAGTTTCGGTGGCGCTTCCGAAATGCAATTCACAATAAAAAGTATTATTTTATTTTTCTCTCACTTCCAATATATCTATATCTAAGACTAATGCTCTCAAAAGGAAGGGATAGCCAAGTGGGTAGGGCTCACTTATGTCTCAATTTGATTCAGCTTTAAGCTAAATTCGATATTATATTCGTTATTATTACCATGATTAAGCTTGGTAATGGAAATTCTTGATTACGAGATGAATTTGAATCTGTCTTAATTAAATGTTCATTATGAGCATGGTGATTCAGCAAATTTTTAATATAATGTTCATACAATCAATTTATGCAAAAATTTAAGTGCACTGGCATTCAGTCCATTAATAAAAGAGTAAAATATAGTCAAGAGATTTATGATTTTTATTCAAAGAGAGAGGAAATTTTAGTGAATAGATGTTGTATTTAATTTTTGCAGGAATTAAGTCTCGCATTCTTCGTGGTTTATAAACATTTAATTTATTGTTTTAATTGAATTCATTAACTTTTTATTCGTTAATCAAAAGAGAAATTCTTTTTTGTTTTCTGACTTCATTTAATCCAAAATTCTTTATTAAATGTCTGTTCACTACCTGTGCCTCTGATGAGCAATAATAAGGAAATGGTCTTTCCTTATGCCTTATTAGAGGAAAATGCCATTTATTTGGTTAACTGTTAGTTATTAAATGCGATTAACACGTGATATAAGTAAATAAATTCTTAACATTTAATTATATTTTATTGGATTTACTTTATTGGATATGTTTTCTTAATTGTAAATATATTTTATTTAATTTGAAATTTGCTGAATATTTCCCTTCTCTAAACTCTTGTAAATTCTGTGATTGTTTTATGAGATTTTTTGAGATTCATTCGAGAGTTGACTGAAAATATATTTCAATGAATTCCTCATTTGTTTAACATTTAAATTTGTGATCGATTTCTTCAATAGTTTATTATTTTCTTTGGGATCAATTGAAGACAATTCTCTCTTTTTTTAGTCAATTATTGTCTCATATGAGACCATAGAATGAGTGGAGAAATCAAATGAAAAGGCATTTGACTCGAAGTCTTTCTCAAGAAGTAGAAGACTTGACTGCAAATGAAATTTTCATTGCTTTTCAAACTGTATATTACGTGAGAGAAGTTTATTGAAAGGCTCTGACACTAAGTATTATTTGATATAATTTTTTGCCTCTGAAGAGCTCTTCGCTCAAATTGAAAAGTTTTTTTCCTTTTCAGTGAAGTCTTGCAAAATTTTAATGTCAATTAATTTTCGGGGGAAAAAAGTGGAACTAATTCTCATAGATAACTAATTATTCATTGATTTTTCATCAGCAAAATTATGTCAAACAAATTGGTGGCAAAAAGAGGATTACTTTTGTTTCAAAATCTTTTGTTTTATGAATACATTCCGAAGACTTGACTTCGATTTAATTCCTCGTTATTCCAGTTCTTGAGCTAATGATTTGTCAAAATATTTAATACAATTATAATCATAAATAAATAAAAGGGAACGAAACAAATGAATGAAACAAAAGGAAAAGTCAAATGAATTAAAGAATAGATGAGAGAGTTTTGTCATCAGATCAATCTTATGGCAGTACTTCTTCGCTGCTATTCTTCATTGCGATCGTTGTTTCGATTAAATTGAGGCCATTTTCATCTCTACTCTCGTATCTCATTCTCATTGAGGTCACCATTGATTAGCTTTAATTCAATGGATTACTCGGTTTGCATCAAATGTTAAGATCACTCATTTGCCAGAACCATCCAAACTCTCAGCCACTCGAGTATTAACTCAATGTCTTTCTTTTGGCTCAGTCTTTGCTATGAAGACTGATCTCAGGCGACCATCTATTGGATGATTCAGACAAACATTACATAATTTCTATGATTATTCAGTGAAATGCAATAATAAACTAAACATAAATATAAAAGAATCTCTCAAAAAGTCTTTCGAAAGTTTTGCTATTGACTCACATTTTGCAAGACTTTCAGAATAATTAGATTCTTATAATAATGAATAATAAATTAGCAAACATTCAAATGTTTAGGCTTTTAATGCATTCATTGAATTGTTTTCATTAAAAATTTAAATCCTATCGGAATATGAGTTATAAAATTCATAGGAAAGTCATAACTAATTTAAAAGTAGACAAATTATCAATTATTTTGTTATGATTCGCAACTGTTTGGCTTTTATGCCAACCCTTTCACTCTAATGGGAAATTCTAGGCCTTCAATATATTAATGCAATATTAATCCGTTTTTCATTTCAATTTCATTAAAAATTCATTTGAATGTAAACCTCAAATTCTGTGTCAATCCGTAGGACATTGAGAAAATTGGATCTGGTATTCCATGTGGACAGGAAATCCTAGCACAATTTACAGACACAATTAATGAGGACAAACACTTTGTCTGTGCGCTCATTGTATGCAAGATTTAGATCCATATCTAAAGTCAGTTTTCGATTCATTGCTTTTCTATGAGTTTTATTGAACGCAAAAAATTGTAACAAATGTTTGATTCGGTTTTCAATTCGATTAACGTTTTGCTAAACAAATGCTTTTATGAGTGAAAATAAATTGTTCTTCTGATTGTTTATTATGTTTCTTATGATTAGACGATAATTTGATTGATTGATGAGTGTTTAGACAATTGCTAATCAATTATTAATTATAATAATAAATCAGTTTTGAACTTAATTTGAGTCTAATTTATCGATTCAATTGATATCAAAAAAATGGTTTCTTGAATAATAGGTTTTATTTAAATTCTTTTCAAAAACAAAATAATCAATGAATTGAAAATTTGATTCGCCTTTCATTTGTCTTATGAAAATGTTGCATAAAATGCCATTTTTGAGTCCCTATTTCCAAATTTTTATTCAAGGTAAATTGGGGGACAGAGAGCTCTGAAACAGACAAATGCTATAAACAAATAAATTAGTGAAAGTCTGAAAATATTTAATTAAAAACTGATATAAGAGACGTTTCACTCATTGCACTTAAAGCCTATCCAAAAACGGTTCGCGACCTAAAGATGCCGAGTCTTGAGTCAGTTGACTCTCGGCCAGGCGCTGATGAAGATCGCGGGTAGCAATTGAAACACATGTGTTGGCCATTATTATCTCATAATAATGAAGAACCGAAACATCACAGTTAATGATTTGTTTAAGATATGACTACCAAGATAAGTTCTTGATTTTATTCAATTGGTTCCTTATTGTTTTGCAATTAAGCTAACATTGATTGTGGTAGTTGTTTGTAACAATAGTATGTGGGACCGACAGTAGATCTTAATGTCATTTTATTTAATAGAGTATAAGATTGCGATCTGTAATAACATCTTATATTTGTGGGAACTTCAGTCTAATTAATAGCTGATTAAAAACTATGAATACATCACTAAATACTTTCGATTAATATTTTGAGAGAAAATATTAGATCTAAAAGTGAAAATGTATGAAATTATTCAATTTGTATCTCTTCTGATAATATCAGGTAAATATCAAATTAGTTTTTCGATTGACCCTTCCTTTTGTTTGTTACTTATTTTAAAATGTAAGAAAAAAATTATTTAAAAATCTGAAATGAAGAGCTCGAACGAATTGTATCATGTTGATATTTTAATTTCAAATGATAGCTAGGCCAGTGTTAAAATTAATCATGCTAATTTGATATTTATTTGGCCGCCATTGGACAATTTAATAATTAAATAAAGTATTAATTTGCAGGAAAATATTAGCCGTCAATTCTCATGCATTGAAATGGAGAACAAATAACCCTCAGAGCTCTCAACTGTTCGCTAGATTACAAAATGGTGGCTCTAATATCAGGAATGTGCAAGGGGGAGTTTCCAAATTACCATCCCCTCCCCTAGGTCTGAAATTTGATGATTTATCCCCCCCTAGGTTTGAAAAATTGTCCCATAAAAGCGTAGAGAAACTAACCTCCAAAATTTCAAATTTTTAGTAATGGCTGCCAAAAAAATGGCCGCTTTTTCGTAAAGGCGGCCATAAAGTTGGCCATTTGTCCCTTATTTTAAGAAATTTAGCATTGTAACTTGAATAATAGCTGAATTGTGTCAAAATTAAGCTAATAAACGCTTTAACTTACCTGTATTCAGCGTATTTAAGAACAAAATG
>JAQIWP010001127.1:0-17113 GCA_034695525.1 Euzetes globulus
GAGAGAGAGAGAGAGAGAGAGAGAGAATAATTGCTTTAGATTTCAATCAATATTATTCTTGGAAATTCAGTTCTTCTGATTTATAATATAATTTTCTTGCTTTTGATTCAGGGTATTCCACAAATTACTGTACGGTCAAAAACAGCACCAGATTCCCGGGACGGGCACACCGAGTGGCACAGCCAAAGAAACGATTGCAAAGAAAAAAGAGTCGCCAAAAGACACTAAATTAAAACTATTTCTTAAACGTTCGTCAGAACCCATATTAAATGGATTGCCTTTTAATCAGCAGCAGGTCTGACATCAATTAAATATAATTTCATATACGAACTCCACTTATTTCATAGACTGACCTCATCTCATAAGTTAATGAATTTCAAATAAGTAGTTAAAATCTTTTACTAGATTTCTTAGAAAACAATTTCAGATAATATAATCCATTCAATGAAAACCATTTAACAAAAAAAAAGGTTATTCAATAAATCTTGAATTCCAAGAAATTTTTATCAGAACATAACGTGGGAAGAATTTTTAACTAATGAAAGCCTTAAATCTTGTTTACAATATTCTAGCTTAGGTTTTTAATCATATATCTTGATTGAATTTCTCAAGATGGGGGTGGGTTTCTCCATTTTTTCCTCGAAACATTTTCAAACCTCAGGGGGTATTTTGACAAATTCTCGACCTTAGGGGAGGGAATACCTACTATACCCTCCTCTATGGGGACTCCTTATATATAGAGTCGTCTCATTTAGCTTGAATATTTTGATTTAATGATCTTCAATGCTTATGTTATGGAGGTCAGTTATTGATTTTAATAATTAGTTATAAACTATTATGAATATTATGGATATTAATTTGCTTTTTACCCAATTTATGACAAACCTATACTGCTCAGCCTTCAATGCAAACCCATCAAACAATGATTATTGAAGAATTTGAGCCGGATGTGTTTCGCCAACTCATCGAATACATCCATACGGGATGCGTTACATTACAGGCCAGAACACTATTGGGTATGTCTTCTGATTACTATATTTCAAATTTTATTGTTTCATCAAAAACTAATTTCGATACATATTTTCTTCTGTCGAAACACTCTTAATGTAAAACTGATAGAAAATATCGAATTTATTAATATATTGTTTATTGCTTTTCACTTTTGCTGGCGCTAAATGTTTTTTGAATTAAATATAAAGTTATTAAGTTGAATTGAAAAAAAGTAGGCAAAGAATTGGCAAAGAAATTCTATGTGTGAGCACACCATGTCATGAATGTCAAAACACACACTGGCTTTCATTTATTTAATATTATTTTCGTATCACTCCATTCATGTCAGACTAATTCAATTAAAATGAAGAAAATGACTGTAAAAATATTACACTCTTTTTCTTTAAGACAACTTATTTTCTATTTAATAATCCATGAATGACCAAGGGGGACTGATATCTTAAACTATTTTTGAGTTAGAAATCTGTTGAATTTCCCATGAGTAATCAGCCAGAGTGCTTTGACAATCGATACCTTCTATTTTAAATCATCAAGTAGAATTTATACGTAGATGTATCATAGCAAATTATTTCCATTGATTCGTTTGAATTTTTCCTCGAAAAGCTCTATATAAATACCAAGCTTGAAATTTTTGATTGATATTCTTTGCTTTATAGCTTTGTCATGAATTTTGGAACATATTGATCCCATGAGCTTGGCAATCTTTATGAATCTAATTGATGAGACAAAAATTAATGGAAATAATATAAATTTTCAGTCAATTTAATGTATGGCTGATTACGGCATTTTCCATATTTTTCTTCCCTTTCTCTCTAATGTTATTCTTTTTCTAATCACTTTCTGTATATTATTTACATAAAAATTTGTCAGAAATTTAATTATTTTTCGTCGAAAACACAACTACTGTTAAAAGTCTAATATAAATACGAAACTAAACATTTGAAAAATAAATATTTATAGAAATATCTGTCTCTTTTGAGTTGGCTCTAAAAATCTCTGTAAAAATGTCAGTATTTGTCTTTAAAATCATTGGTGTTTTCATTGAATTGACGTTGCAATAGATGAATGATTTGCATATCTCTGATGGAAAAACTATCCGAACATTTTTAATACATTTTGTTTGAAAGGAAAAGCTTTTCACTTGAATTTCAAAAAATTTTAGTTTTAACATCATTTTTGTTCAAAAAAAAGAAATTTGTTTAATCTTTAAACAATTTTGTTTTACAAATAATTCAATAATCCATTAATGATATCATAAATCATTTCAATGTTTACTTAGTTTTCAATAAATATTAGAGAAGACCAAAGATTATGGTCTAGAAATTTTACGTTAATAAAAATTGAACCAAACATTCAGCCATTGCTTCAATTCATTATATTATTTTTGCCCAAATCCCAGAAAAATTCTTTATTGAGAATTCGAGAATTTTTGTTTAAACACTGAAAACTAAACTATGAAAAAAATCAATTCATAACAAGAAATTAAGTATAAAATGAGATTTAATTTCCATTTATCAAATCTGAACTTTTCACTTTAAAAATCTGAGAATTAAAATTTCAAAATATAAGCTTAAAATTCAATTAAAGTTGCAAAATATAAATTCATCTTGAATATAAATCTGTTGAACTTCTATTTTCTGATCCGTTAATACTTTGATATCTGATGTGATTTTTCTCAGAATGGTTTAGTCTTCCCAGAAATTCAATTTATTCTTAAATGAAAATTATGATCATTTTAACGGAAATTCAAATGAAATTTTAGTTATGATTGTCTTCAAAGAGAATTCTGCAAATTATTATTTTGAATGCTATTAATCAAACAAACGTATTGAAAGAAAGTCACCAAAAATACCCCTTTTACTAGAAATACCATTAAATACAATTAATGTATATGGAAATAACCTTATTGTTACAGTAATGATTTTTGTAACTTGCACCTTCATATTCTAGAGCTTTTGCGCTAGAGGTCTAGAAATCTAGAAGTATAATCTAGACTTATGAAACTGATCATAATATACTAAACATGCTGAATCGACAGGTGAAGATTAGAAAGTCATATTCATAATAAATTTGAGTCGTCTATATTTGAAATAAAAATTTACACAAATAAAAGCTTTAAGTTGACTACTATATAAATTTCATAATATATCAAAATGTGATGGTAACAATATGGTAACAATATGGTAAGAATATGGTAAGAATATGGTATTCATAATAAACTTAATATCATTTTAATATTTGTGAGAAATTTTTCTTTTGAATAGTGATGTTAGTGATACCTTCAAATAAATTAAACAGTTGTATGACTTTGTACTAGGGATGTGCAAAGGAAGAGGATTTTTCGAATTTAAATTACTGGAAATAAACGTATTTAAAAACAAAATGGCAAATAATGGGCGCATTTGATCCCCATTTTTGAAATATACCCCCTTTTATCCCTTACCTAGATTTTGATCTGAAAATGAGTCATTATCCCCGATATATCCCCCTAGGGTCACGGACCTTGCACATCTCTGCTTTGTACCCTTTGCCTATTTAGCAAGCTCAACTTAATCTTAATAGTTAACATAACCCTTTTGTTGGGCCAAACCTTGGACCTATCCTTTATCATTCCAACAGCCGTCATTTTAGAATAGGGCATTCTTTTATTAGGAGCCGATACTCTCTCCTTTGAGACAAAATTGGAGCTCAAACAGTTGAAGGTCCGCTCCGCCCATCGGCCAAATAGTTCGTGATATATGAATAAATGTAGTACTGGGGAAGAATAAAAGGATATGGATGTTAAAGTCAGAATTGGATTTTTATTCCTTTAATGATACGAAACTCAACTCCTTTCCAAACAAAATGATCTGAAAATTCATGAGACATATGACATAAACAGCAGGAAATTCAATATATTTCCAAAGTCTGATAGACTTTCAATTCCGATTCTGTCGATCAGGTTTGTAAACCCAAATGAATAGAAGATGACACAGGTACTTTTCATTAAATCTAAAATTTTGCATTCTTTCTTCTTTCGAAATTTTGTTCACAAATATTTCAAAATTGCTTTTATTAATAACCAAAATGAAAATAAAAATATTCTCATTGATTCAAAAATGCCATTTTCTGAATACTGTTTAAAATTTCTAAATCTAGTCGCTAATCAAAGGATGACCAAGGGGAAAAACCAATAAACTTGAGTTTTAGGTCAGAATAAAAAGCTTAGATAAACATTATCAATGCAAGTGTTGTAAGCATGTCGTTACTGGTTAAGCAGATTTAATGCTATTCCCCTTATGGAAATGTTTCCTTAATCCAGTTAATGCCATCGATTAATTTACTATTAATAAAATTGAGTACTATTTATTGTTTACCTTGATCATACATGATAAAATACTTTAAAGATTATCTTGATTAATTATTTAAACCCATTTTCATGAGTTGTTATTTAAAAATTATGGTTTGGAATTGGCACTGGTGATTGAAAGATTACATGTCTCCAAATAAATCAATTTGTTTCAATTGTTTCGAAGCGATAATAAGGAAACTAAACATATGTTTCGCATTTGATTTTCAAATATAATGTCGCTTCAGATGTGAGTCTTTACGGCATTACTCAAAGAGTTTTTTGAATTCTTATGGCAATAAAAATTGAAATTCTGAATAACATAAGAAAATCTAACAAATAAAAAGTCCATTCAAAATATGCATACAATTGCAAGATTCAAAAGACAATAAGAAAGTGCATTTTATTGAATATAAATTTTACTGTTTATATATATAAGCTTTGATATACATATATTGCCATAGAATTCAAATCATAAACAGTTATATAAATTCATAATTTATATCTAAAAGCAAACAAAAGCGACTTTCGTTTCTTTCATCGATTTTCCAGAGCCTTGTCTCTGAAATAGCGGTAAATTTGGTTCACTCCAAATAATTGTCTGACGCTATAATATTATTCAAATAAACTTGTGAATTTAATTGTTGCATTAAACAAAAGCTCTTTGCTATTTATTTAATGATTGAGTAACTAACAGATCCTCAATATTGATGTGAATTTAGTTTAAGTACAAAAAAAAACTAAAAATACTTAAATTGCCTGAAAATTCAATTGAAAATCTTCACATCTTATGATTTATGACATTTTGATTCATTTTAGCATAAACTCAAAAATCCATTTTTTCAGTTTGATTTTAAAAAGCTTTTTTATAGAAGAAATAGTAAGACTTTGCTTGATTCTTGCATGATTTAACTAATTATGATAGAACTAAGCAATCAAATGTTATAGAAAGCAAATATAGTATATTGGTTTTAATTTCTAGTCAGGATTTATTAAATTTAAAATAACGACAAGGATTAGGAAAAATGATTAATTTTTAAAAAATTCCTACAAATTGCTTGGTTAATTTATAAAAATCAATTATTATAGTCTGACAATTCTTAACTAAAAGATTTCTTGTCTTATACTTTGTATTGAATTTTTTATTTGAAGCAAAATGCGTAAGAGATCTCAGAATACTATTTATTTTTAATGACATGAGATTTGTTTAATACGGATATTCTGTGCCGACTATATGTATGACTTTTAAGCTCAAAGAATATACAATTATTTTCAGATGTAAGAGAAGAAAAATCAATGAAATTTCAGTCTTTTATAAAAATTCAATTATGCACACAAACGGAGACAAAAGAACTACGTTGAACATATAAAATTTATATTATAAATCAGGAAAAAATTCGCTTGCGTAACATATTTTGTAAGTGGACTTATAAAAATAGCTTGAAATATTTATTAATTAGTTATGATTGAGATTATTTATAGACAGGAACAATAGTATTAATGAAAATCTTTAATGAAACACATGTTTTCAGTCAAAATCTGACGCGTAATGAATACTTTGATCTTAAATTTAATATTCAAAACAAACTTCTCTAACGTCTTATTCATTGAAATAAATGACTCAAACAATGGTTTGTTTTGAAATATTATAGCAAACAATAACTTATATATTTGACGGCAATGCTATATATTCAATATTAAATCTAATGATGTTTTCAGGTGTAATACCGGTTCGTAATATACCTGCAAATGATATTAGAGTATTTCTGGGTGAAACTGTCGACGAAATACACGCAAACCATTATTTTGATAACAGTTTTAGTTCTAATTCTGTGAACGCCTTTAAAAACACTTTCACGTAAAACACATAAACATTGGGTTGAATTAGTTTTTCAGACTTTTATTGAGTTGGACTATTTTGTGCTAATCCTAGCAAATGTTCTCTCGCTTTACAATTAATTTATTCTAATTTATGGCCGAAAAAGAACAAAAGAATGGCTTAATTTGAATCTTCCAAAGATCTGATGATTGCTTTTTTCTGCAATCGATTCACTTTCTGACACAAAAGCCTTTCATTTTACTATTCAACAAATGTGTGCACATTTGTTCATCACTTCGCCAAAATTGCAATAATATCCAGGTAAACTCAGTTTCATAAATTTGAAAACACTCTAGTATCGAAGTGGGATCAAATTACTAGCATTGTTCATAAATGAATAACCTAGATCGACGTAACCATAAAATACAAAATGAACTATAAATACTTTATCAGATGTAATTCTTTGAAATTTATCATGTTACATTTTTTTTATCTCATTTTGATAATTATATAAAACTTTGTATAAATCTAAAAGAATTGCTACAAAATTCAAGTTGTCAGCTAGCCAAAAGATTAAACATGCTGATAAGGTTTAAAATTTTGAAGCAACTGTTAGATTTAGCGAAAGTATTGTCACTCTTTTGGTCAACACTTAGCTGTCTATTCGACTAATGAAAGTATAGATTATTTATTGGCTTTCGATTCGTTCAATACTTAATGAACTGCTTTTAGTGTAACAGACATTAATAAAAGTTACACATATTTGGAGGCTATAAATAGACGCGAATCGTGATGTGATGTGTGGCTTATAATTCAATTGTGAATTATTTTCCTAGATTATTTCTCTAATATGTTTGTGTAATAACCGTTTCTAATCCGCTGTCACCACTAGTTATGCAAAATTTGCGATAAAATCATTTGAGCTGTGCTTTAATATTTTGTTTTAGCCATCAAAACGAATTAATTTCCGCATAATATTCGTGAACATAATGGGTTTGTTTCCAAACCTTGTCTTATCTGAAAAGCAAACGCTTTTCAAAGCATAACTCTGTGTTTATGTGACAGTTCTGAGTGTTGACAGAGATTATGAATAGACTTTCGATGAGTTTTCTCTAAACAATTATCCTTCAGAACACAATTCTCTGTCAAAAATTATTTGAAAAATGTTGACAAACATTGAAAATAATATTTTAGATATAATTTAAAAATAAAAATCTGACAAACAGTTTACGGAAAATCTATATTCGACTTTTGAATGAAAGTCTTTTCGTGACTTTGCTTTGCGATCGATATTAAATTTATTTTAATTAATTTCTATTCTTATATTATAGTTTTCTATTGCAATAGTATTTATGTCTAATCTGCGGTTCGTGTCAGAAGACCATTATGTTATTGTTTGTGTTAATCTTTTTCCGATTGCAGTCTGAAGTTCACTTCATTTGCTGTTGACTCCAGAAGTTGTCGAAAAACATTCATTTTCACATTTGAGTCATATGTGGCATGGAAAACTAAAATTTTAGCGTAGATTATTAAGTTAATAATCATCTATTTAATATCCAAAATAATGATATAGTTCTTTATTTTGTCAAATTGAACTTTTTCATTAAGCGTTTTTTTTTTGCTAGAAGTAAGACTACCATTTCACGAATAATCCCCTTTCAACCATTTCCCACCGTTTGTGATATTAGAAATCAATTAACTTAAACAATACTAAGAAATAAAGTAATTGAATGTCTAATAAAATGGAAACAAACTCTAAAGTATTGAGGAAGTAATGGAACGGATAATACTCTAAATACAAACATAACACCAATAAAGACATTATTGATTTGATTGTATAGAAACTTTCGGGTGAGAGAGAGAGAGAGAGAGAGAGAGAGAGAGAGAGAGAGAGAGAGAGAGAATGCATTAAAGTCTTGGGCTGTAAACTAGTAGAACATATGCCAAATAAAATGGACATCAATTTTAATTAATCGAATGCTTTTGTTTGTCTATAAATGTCAGGTCTAATGAATGCGGCCGACTATTACGGATTAGACGAATTACGGCGGGCCTGCATGGGATTCGTGACCTGCTGTATAACTGTAGACACGGTTAACTCGATTCTGGCCTCAGCCGAACGCTATATACAATACAAATGTACAAAGTCTCTGGTCCAGAGGGTGAGTGTTTGTCCACTCATATTAGACGTAAAGAACTAAATAAATAAAAATTTATTACTTCTATACTCGAGATAAATGTCTTTCAGATATTGCGATGATTTTGCTTTTTATCCCAAAAGAAATATAGTTTTCTCTTTTTGTTCAACTTTTGTGAGATTTTATTACAATTTTATGCTTTTTTTGTCGCAAATCTTTTATTCTCAAACAAAACTTAATGCAATTTATTCTCATTTTTTAGTTCGAAATCGAATTTATCTGAAAATTTCATTCATTTTATTTGGTTTTATATTTTGTAAAATAAGAATAAAATTGAATTAATTTAATAGGTATTGGAGTTTGTGGATAATCATGGAAACGAAGTACTCAGTTTGGGTTCATTTGCATTACTGCCGGAACATGTGGTCCGACTCATACTATCGCGAGAAGAGCTAAAAGCCGACGAATTAACCAAATTCCAGGCGGCACTCCATTGGAGCCAAAGGTATTGTGACGGCTCTCCCGGTGCTGCCGACCTGAGAGACGTGATGTCCAATTTTCTCGAATGCATCGAATTCTATAAAATCCCAGCGTCTGTGCTGATGCGTGAAGTGCACCCCCTGGGAGTAGTGCCCGACCACGTAATCATGAATGCATTAGCCTTTCAGGTAAACAAACTCTTTTATATTATACTCATTTCAATAATAAAATTATTTTCGATTCCGACAAACAGTAATACAAATAAAAGAATATAATAGTGTTTACTGAATGCTGACATCAATTCCTAGATTTTCAGAGAAAATCTTTACTGATTTCAAAGCTTTCAATTGTTATTTCAAAGTAAATATCGTTGAATTGAATTTGATTTTCAACACAAACTTTAATAATAGAAAACTAATTGGACTAACATTTAGACCGTCTCTGAGACTAACTTTGCTTTTAAAGTGGAAAAAGCTTTTTTAGAATCTATTTTTTTGAATTGCCAAGAGCCAATCTCTCTGATGCTTAAATAAAAAAATATGTTTTCAAAACTAATTTATTTCAATGTCGTATAGAGACGAGAATGAGAGCACATCCCTCTCATACGATCCGTAAATAATTTCTAAAATTTGTTTTTTTTTCAATTGAAAGCTCAATCCTGGTCAATTGAAAACCTTTTCTTGAAGAATAGTTTCCTTAAAATCAATCAGATATTGCTATTTTTCAATTTGATTCAATTTGTTTGTTGCTCCTGGCTTCAATATCTTGGTTACTCCTTTGTTTTGAATGATTCCCAATTTGAAATTGAAATCGTATTTTTTCTTCAGGGTTAAGTTAGATAACAAATTTCAAATAACTAGACTAAGTTTGACTAGGTAATACATATTTGATCAGTTTACTTTAGGTATCTAGCCTGGGGGGGGGGTATTTTGAGTTTACGGGGGGGAACGAAATACAGCCCCCTATTGGCCACCTCTGCTTTAATTTGTATGTAAAGTTGGTAAAAAATGGTTCCTAATTTTCTTGTACAAAAACCTTGATCTTGAATGACTCTAACCTGATAAAAGGGAATTGAGGATCACCACAATCTTTGTTACTTAAGGCCATAATTTAAAAGTCGCTTTCATTATTGACATTTCATTCATTAGATTCATCATTTGTGCGGTCTCTTAAAAAAACATGTGAATTAAAAACATTAACCGAGGAAATTAATCCTATTAGATATAGATTATGTTTGAATTATATGTTCAGTTTTCAACTTATGCTTATTTGAAATAGCTTCAAATTTCTTGGACATTAATTATGTTTTATTCCCTTTGAACTACATATTTGACTCCTTTGATGACAGCCAATCAAAGTGATTAAAATGATGATGAATCTAATGACTTAAACGACACTTCATTGAATATCAGGGGTCACCAAAGCCCCCCTAGACCGAAAATTTTGAGATTTGGCCGCCCCCTAGCCGGCAATCCGGCGAGCGAAGCCAGCCGGCAAATATTTGGGAAAATTTAGGAAATTTTTGTAAAAATCTGGGAATTTTAAGTAATGGCGGCTAAACCGTTTGATTCAACACTACGGTCCCCTCCTAGGATCTTCTCGCGTGGTGACCCCTGTTGAATATCTTCAGCAGAATTAAGTGCAATATTAAAAATTGTTAGTGAATCCAATCATTTCTATTAAAATGTTTTCTTTCGAATTTGAAAATAATTATTTGTGATCAACCTTGCATATTTTAACATTTTAATGCATTTCCTTTATAAAAATGATATGCTATGTGCGCACTCATTTACGCTGTAATATATCTGGGTTTCAATGATTATCAAATCAAATAAACCCGATAGACCTAGACACGTCAGGCCATTCATTAGTGCTCAGCCTCTATAGCAGATTCAAAATTGTGTTTATCTAAAATTCATGATAATTATTCTAATCTCAAAGGAATTTTGTTCACAATGTAAACAGATTTTAAAATTGTTTCGGTTATTCAGAAATATAATTGAAAGTAAAATATTTGAACTAAAGTGAAAATATTTATTTTAATTCGATTAAGATTTGATATATTTACACAATCAGACAATTAGTGGCACTGATGTCAACAAATCTATATTCACTCTAATTTCTAAGGATTTGTGATTCGAGTCATCCTCTTATTAGCTCAATGATAAACATTTGAACAAAATCAGAATATTTTCATAGGTAATTCCCAGGGGCTAGAATAGTTTCTAGCTATTTTAATCAGCGCGTAATAATAATTAACTAATAATAGCTCGCCTATTATTATAGTAGTGTACTATTTGAAGCCCTGGGTTGAAATGACATTGGTGCATAAATATAAGAGAGTTATTATTATTATAATTATTCAAAGATTAATAAGCAGACACATAAGATAATAAGTAGCAAAACTTTACAGATTTAAGTTAAATTAATTATTTTTCTATTAATTTGATCCTGCTTATTTCGCGGACATTCATTTAGCAAGCAAGTTATGTAATAGCTAATTCGAACAGATAAAATTCCTATACATATCAAATTTGTGTTATTGATCAGAGAATTTGATTAGAAAGTGACCAAAAGTTAAATTATTTTAGCCCTGTTTATTCTGATTAATTTTTTGATTAATAATTTTGTGTAACCTGTATCATTTTTGATTTTAATCCTTTCTGTCTTTATGCATGCTAAAATTATTGCTCTAACTTTGTACGAGGATTCTTCAAATATGGAAGACTCTGTAAAGCATAATAATCAGGACTATGCAAGGTCCGTGATTAGGGGGATAGTTACTCATCTTTCAGGTCAAAATCTGGGAGGGATATAGGGAGGAAATATTTCAAAAAAAATGTTTTGGCCGCCATTACTGAAAACTGACAATTTTTGAGGGATCAGTTTCTCTACGTTTTATGGAACTATTTTTCCAAACCTGATAAATGACCAAATCTTGGAACTGGGGGATATTTCAAGATATTTTTCCTTTTGCACAACCCTAATAATAAATGAAAACCAGGGTATTTATAAGCAGTAGTATCTAATGAAATTGAGGTAAAACTAATTAAATGAATTATTAATTTAAAAGCCGCCTATCCTTGTTATCCAGCAAATTATATAAATTCGTTAATCTTTGCTATTCTTGTGATCAATTGATTTCAATTATTTATTGTGAGCTACTTTTCCCAGAAAACCAAATGATAAGTCAATTAAACGATCGATTATTTCAACCGAATTGTAACAATTAAGTCTTACATCAGATCTGAAGGGATTGGAAATAGAGAAAATTTTACCATGATTGCCTCATGTCTGATAGAGCTAATAAAAAGGTGAAATTAATTGTGCTTGAACGGAGAGAACATAAAAATATTCATAGTCAGTCTGTATTATTTATTTAGCTTCAAAATAATATTACATCCACGAGGAATTACGAATGCTTTTTACTGGTTTGCCTGGAACATTGAAATTCTACTTTTGCATGGATTCTATATTGAAGGGCAGTAAATAGGCTTTTTATAGATTAAATGTAAAGATTATGCATTTATTTTTCATCGCAAATGTATTTAATATTTTATGAATGCTTTGAATTCATAATATAATACTTTGCAAACTGTTTTTGAAATGACTTACATTTCGTCAAAAATAAATGATTTTATACAAACTCTCGAACGGCTCTAAAAATTTACAAAAATGTGTTGAAATACAATTATTCAAAAGCTGGTGAAAATCGATCGATAATACAATTCAAACTATTTTCAGCTAAAAGTTATGTCATTTTCGATTTAAAATTTTACTAAATTTGACAGTTTTTTGATCAAATATAGTCTTCACAACTCGTCAAATAAATGTTCCCATGTAAAAATTTTAGAAAATTCATCTAAATTTGGCCATGGAAATACTGATCTAAACTTCATATATGCTTCCTTTTCTCAAATAGATTTAATTTGAAATGTATTTTGGGCGAAGACTAGGCAAAATCGATCTAGGCAGCGGTCTAGGCAGTATATTAAATTTTAAAAATCAAAAATGCCTAAAATATTGTGGGTATGTGTATAATGCGAGCGAACGATTCCTCAATTATACTCTCCTGGGTATCCTTTTTTAGATTGAGATAATGAGGAGTTAGGAAACGCAATATTTATGATCAGAATCTCATTTTTTCTGTCAAAAGAAATAAATTTTTGACAAAAAGAATTTATCAGTATTTCAACTGAAAGTCTCTCAGATTAATGTTTTTCTGAATTCTTCGTCATTTGAATAGTCATTGTGTCTATTATTAATAGAACTGCTCGGCTCTGACTCTTCATTCAAGGACTTCCATAAAAGACATCTTTGACTATAGAGCTGTTCATATCAGACAAGAGAAACAAAAAAACAAATGAAATATAAGCGAAACTAACAGTAATTTATATCTATTCATGAATGGGAATACATTTCAATGGGTAGACAATAGTGCAGTTCTTCGGTAGTTGAGAGCCAGTAATCAATAATTCATTGTTTTTAAGATTAACAGTGAATCGCATTCATTGCTTACAAATCAAAAATATTTGCAAAAGAAAATAAAATACTGTTTCGAAGGCAGAACCAAATCAATCATTTGTTAACAATAAACAAATCAATTGATGAAATGGCTTTTAATTAATTGTGTCATTGTTTAGGCCGATCCCAGTAGTGTCGACATACATAAGGTCGAGTCGCCCAACCGATTCCGACGTATGACTCTTCCGCACGCCTTCAACCTCGCGGGCAGCGATCTTTTAAAATTAAGACAGTCGGCCAACTTCTGGGCCGAAAGGGCGGCCGCCGCAGCCAACAGCACATCACCAGAGTCTGCTAATCACAGCTCAGCCACAAAAGAAGAAACAAAGAAAGACAAAGACAAAGAAAAAGAGAAGACTTCAAGAATTGGAAGACGAAGAGCCAGCAAACCCTTCAAACGCTCGAAGACACTGATGGAGAGCAGCTAATAATCTGGTTATTGCCCATAATTAAATTATCATCGATTGTCTGCAGCTCTTCGGTCAATGCGATTATCGCTATTCATATATAAATATATTATCCGAACAACAATTAGATGAAAAAAGTTGAATGAATGGCCAAAAAATGACTTTATATATGAAAACATAACAGAATCTAATGATAGCCAAGCATTTGATTTATGAGTTCTATTGAAAGCCAATACTTCTGATAATAGAGACTTCGACTTTGATTCTGTGTCCGAAAAATATGTTTTTTCTATGGATTCGTTTGTGATTTGTGTTCTCTTTTTATTATTATTCTTGGATACGAAACAACTTTGGAAACCATTGAAACCACTCCTAAAACCAGAGTTTTTCATCATTCGTTGTGTTATTTGGTTTTATATCAACTCTTGTTTTCCAAGAAAATGAAAAAAAAGAAAAATCCGTCGACTCTTCATAAGCCGAAAACCTAAACAACAAAAATGTGTTAATTAACCAAAAAAACTATAGAAAACTATTTGTGCCATAAGAGTGCTGTACTTATTATACTTGTGGTGAGTATTTGCACAAAACAGCTACAAAACAAACCCGAAAAACATATTCTTTTCTATAAATACATAAATATTCATCCATTTATTCATTTGCAACAAATGTGTTGAACACTACTTGCAAATGAAAAAACCGAAAGCCTCTTATGTTTTCATTGTTTTAATTCCGGTAAAAGTTGTTATATTAGAAACAAAATTCCAATTATTCAGTAATTTGTTAAATGAAAATATTTTTGTGTCTAAACTGAATTTCTTGTGTAAATAACCAAACCTAGACTTCATAGATAAGTCACAAATAGATTTCTCATCGAATGATGAACTAATTTTCTACATCTTTTAGAGAATATATCCTTTTGTTGTTTATTACATCGATTGACGCATTAACCGTTAAATTATTTTGTTCATTCTCCATCTTCACCTTTATATTCAGGCACAAAAACAAATACAAACAAAATAGTAAGATACTGAAGAATATTGTGATATATTTTGATATATACGTTATATATATAAATAAGAATATATATTAATATTAATTCTGTTGTCTTGAAAACTCTTGTAATCATAACCATAAACGATAGCTAAAGAAATGTCATTAAATCGAAGAGAATGAGCACAAAAAACACATTATTTTTGTCATTTGCAACAAAAAGTCTCTCTCTTTCTCTCTCTCTATATATATAAAAGCTCTTAATTTTGTAAAACAAATAAACATTATTTACATATCTTTCTAATAAAAAATTGTTTTGTAGACTTGTTAACAACAATTTGCCTCATTTTATTGCTAACTCCTTATCAAGCAAATTAGAGATGCTTGATACAATGTATTTGTATAGAAAACTGACTTGGTATATTTAAATAGTGAACATATAGCCAATGATAGCAACAAAATCTTATTTTTAATATTTTATGAAAATATATAAAAAGTTATTAACGTTTTTTAAAAAGAAAACAGAGGCTGAAAATTATGAAAACAATATTGATAGTTACTTTTTCTGAATAAATGAGCTTAGATTCTCTTCAATTTCATGGGTCTCATAAATTTTCCAGTGAAAACAAATTGCAACATACCTTGAAACCGATTAATTGTCAAATAAAATTTGCAGTTTACATAAAAAGGACCAAGATGAAACATTCTTTGTTTGATGCCTTTATAAAATTTCTTAACAAATGATTTAATTATTTATTAGAATTATTGACAATGTATTGTTTAATAAATATGATACCTGTGCCAAATATCTGAGCTAATTATAAAATAATTAATTATTTCAATTAAAATTTGAATCAATTTTGGAAATTCAAGATATATTATTTTCCAGATATCATGCTTGCTTCAATTTTGACTATCACTACAAGCACTGAAAAAAGCTTTTGAAATTTGATATACAGGAGTAGAAGAAGGTAAACTTGGCATTTTCATAGCCGAATGAATAATTGAATCAAATTTCAAAGAAATGTAATCCTGTATAAATCTAACTTTGAATCAATTATTAACAAAAGACTCTAAAGTTTCAGTTTTATTCAATTTTTAAAAAATATTTGAATATCAAACCAATCGATACTATTCTGGAGATATAATCAAATATTTACATAAGAGTCGGGTTTTTATTGAGCCTTGAATTTGAATAAACTGAAAAATTATATTCTGTTGAGTCAGTTTTTAAAAACTGACCCAGTTCTTCATTGCAAGCTATTCTGAGAGAATGAAAGGGCCACGAAAATCGATGGAAATTATTCGCGATTATTGATTGAATTGAAAAACATATTCTTCATTCACTTATTTTGTATTTCTTTTGAGTAGTATTTGAGAGTAAAAATCGGAGACAAACTCTAAAAATAGATTCAATACAATCATTGAAACAGTGATTTGTTTTCAGTGAATTGTTATTTCTGATGATGTGATGGAACACTCTTTTTGTCGTCTCTTTTCAAACATAAAAAACGAGAACAAAATTGATTATAAGTTTCAATATCGCGGAAAAAGAACCGAACAAAATATGTTATGTATTATACAATCTATGAATTCTAAAGAAATAGTTTTTTGCAACAAGCAAATACAAGATATTTTTCTTCAGATATGAAGCGGAATATCTTGTATTCTTTGTAATATTCAATATGTAGACACTTGACAGGGCCGACACAACTGCAGCTGAAGTAAATGGTAATGTGCACTGGTCATTTTTATGGCAGGCACCACTCACTATTTTCATTGTTACAAGTGCTGGGCTTAAGTGATAATTGATCTCAAATACAAAAACAGTCTTCGCTCCCAAGACATGGTCTAAAAATGGCAATTCAGGCATCCATTAAAATTCAGTCCATGCTTTTGATGTATTACCAGTGAATATAATGTGGGTTATTAAAGGGCATTCATCAAATTCATGCTCGAAAATTTTATTTCAAAATGTACTTGAAAATAAAATAAAATAAAGAAAATAAATCTGAAAGATAGAGAACTGACGTAAAACTGTTTAAAAATTCATGATTTGAAGCTTTACTTCTGAATTTGTGCGATGAGTTCAAAATGTTTTAAGTCTAGTATCGGATTCTCTGTTGAATTGATGGCAAAAATGCTGTTGAGCTCAATATGAATAATAACCCAACTGTTGCGCCAATCAATAAAAAAAAACTAATTCCAGTCTTTCCTTTCTTATAATTCCTTGAATTCGTGTAATTGAGGGCGAATTCTGTTGTTCATCACATCATCCAACCAATCGATTGCATGAACATCTCAGAAACAAAATCAATTATGAGGTTATAATTTCAAACGCTAGATCTCTCTTCCCTCTCCACCTCTTTCTCTCTCCATCTCTCACTCCTTCTCTCTCTCTCTCTCTCTCTCTCTC
>JAQIWP010001128.1:0-17111 GCA_034695525.1 Euzetes globulus
TTCAGTGCCAGTGTTCTCATAACCGGAAGTCTGCGAATCCTTTTCTTCCCTCCCTTTCGGTGATTCGCTTCAAAATTTGTCTTTTTTTTTCAATAAAAATGTTCTCAAAATTCATTCATTGAAACACTTTTAGAATATTTGACGCAAAATATCAGACATAAGAAAAATTTTACTCCATTTGAATCCTAAAACTTTGCGAGAAACTTGTGCTTTGATCTGAGCACAAATAATTTCAATTTCAAATCATATGTAAAATTAATTTGTCAGTAAAAATTGTCTCACTTATTACCCTGTCACCCTGATTCGAATATCAGGCACCAGGGAGCATTTAGAGTAACCTCCAATGAATTCAATCAGTTTATTCGAAACCAGAATCCAATACGTGAGGCCTCTCTTCAACAATATTTTCCGATCTTTTTTCGTTTAATTCGATCTAATGACTGAACCTATAGCTTTGGATATGAATGAGACAGACGTCCACTGAAGTCAATTCCAGTCAAATATACTGATTATTGGAGTTATTATAAGTCATTTGTCTTGAAATTAAAATTTCAAAATCCAAACATAACTTTAACTTTAATTGAATGAATAATTGAGTGAATATTAGGTTTAAGGAAATACTATTGAATATTGTTTTATTGTAGAAAATACTTTTTTATCAGAAACAAGTTATGCATAGCTCTAAATCTCTATGCAATTTATCGTTACTTGAAAAACAATACTTTCATTGGTCGGCATATCTTTAATAACTTTTAATCAAAATTTCAAACACTTCATCCAATTGATTATAATATCCCTCTATTGACTTCAAACTCAAAATATATTTTGTAATTATTCGATTGATTTAAATGTTTTTTTACCAAGAGATGAAATTTTGTAAAAGATTTCAAGTTCAATTTTAAATAAGAAAAATATAAAAGCAACTTGAACAATAAATGAATAAATTACTTATTATAATTATTTTAAACTTTTGTAACATTTTGGCAGAAAGTGAGTAAAAATTAAAAAATAATAATTAAATGTAAACTGTTGTGCAGATTCGGAATCGAATGAAACCAGCACATCAAATTCAAACGACAATTCAATTGAGCCGTGTGGATTTGCTTCGTTAACCTTTTTTGGGGGAATATTGTTGGGAGTTGTTCTCACAATTCTCTCATATTTTTCAGTCTTATATTTTCACAAAAGGAATTGAAGAACTTGTAAGTCACACATTTCATTAATTTTTATGCAAATAATCTTGTTAAGTACATTAATTATTCACAATTAGCCCCAAATTAATTTTAATTTAATGCTTTTCCACAAAAAAAATTAAGATTTATTGTAATTACAAAATTGTAATTTCTACTAATTATTCTTGCTCAATAATATTAATTTGTTTTAATTGAAAATTAAAAACATTCGTTTTAGAATGTGTGGTGGAAATGACTATCACTTACCGAGACAGATTTTATCAGGGCAGATTCTTAACTCAAATTAATACTTGATGGAAATGAATTAAAAATACAAATACAGACTTTGGTCACATTTTAATAAGATTTTTTTCGATTCAATTACTTGTTGAATAATATATTATATATTTTTCTCAAAATATTTCAATTGTGCGAAAAGTCTTATGATTATTATGTTATGAAATATTTTATCAATTGTTTGTTAAATGAATCTGGTTCTTACAAATCAAAGCCAAGTTTATCAGAAATATATGTCAATTCTATTGTGAAATAATTTTTATTAGTGATAAATTTGACATATTTATAAAATGCTAGAAGCATATTTAAATGTTTAGATTGATGGTTCTTGGAGATTTTTGATGATTTATCAATTTAGAATGTGTGAAATTCTTAAGATTATCAGTCAGATACACTTCAGATTTGAGATATGCCCTTTACTTTATAGTCTAGCATTTAGATTAAATATGGTCGAGTGTTTAATCCAGATGTCTATTTAATAATAACTAGACATTAGACAAATCATTTTTTTATCTCTTGTTAAGACTAGTGTTGAAGAAAACATTTGATTTTAGAATGGATTTTAATCTGCATTAAATTAGAAATAATTTTAATATTTAAAAATTTTTAAGTTGAAAAAAGTTACTAGTTTTAACAAAAATATTTGTTCGAATACTGATATTTATTTGTATTTATTCTTACATTTTCTAAACTTAGGCATAAAAATTGGTGAACACTAGTCTACTAATTTTAATTCCTTGTTCACAAAAGGGTTGTCAAACGGTATTAGTTCTAAAATAAAAAATATTTTGTCTAGTATCTAATAATGATTAATCATTGATTATATATGTTTTAATGGTTAATTTAACTTTTCTTTTTCTTCTCTTCTAATAAGCATATATAAAGAGCGTGCAATGAGTGAACCGATTAATGAGCCGATCCAATAGACACAAATGTGTTCAATCAGTGTATTTCCCTGACAGTTGAGGGTAAGCGCTGAGGCCATTATTGGGTTAAAATAACCTCCTGTTGTATTCAATGCTAAGAATGAAATTGTAATTAAATTGAGCATAAAATTAACAATAATTTAAACATTTACCAAACAATACGAGTGCAACAGTTGTAACAGAATTGATATAAAGCGATATTTTTTGGTTCCAGTTATTCGATTCTAAAGCTATGACCCGACTTATGAATGTTATAAAACCCTCGATTAACATTCCATACAGAATCGGAACCTGAAGAGAAGCCTCGCACTGGTCGATATGCAAATGCAAGTGTTGAGGCAATAAATGCCAGCACCAGAAACATTTTGTGTATCTGAAATGATAAAAATCAAAAGTGGCAGAACTTTTCTTCTCTTGAAAGTGATTTACTTATCGGTTACGATAGCGCCTAACACTTGTCCCAAAAGTCTTTGTAATATATCTCTTGAAGTGAAAGGAATTCCCAAAAGGACACAGTCTTCGATAGGTCCACATGGACAGGCCTCAGCATCTTCGAAAGACTGGAACCACCAAATGCATAGGAGAAATAGGGCAAAGCCATAGCCTATGTTTCCGTGTATTTCCCAAACAACTCCTTTAAATGTATGAACGAATAAGTTGTTTAATGACAAAAAGATTAGCTGAAGGTTACCTAATTCTGCACAATCACTGCACAGCTCTAATGTCGATATAAACTCCGAGACGAGAGTTCTGATTGAATTGGGAGTTATGGCGAACACTATTACTCGCAATGATTTAAATATTAAACAATTTAATAATAGAACTAAATATGGAAATATGAAGTATGGTATAAATGAAAGCATTTCCATAATCAATGTTTTATACTTGAAATTAGATAAACTACTGACAAAATATTAGTTAATATACTTTAAACCATTTTATAACTTTTCAATGATAATAGACAGTCAGAGCTATTTTTATTTAACAAACAAAATTTTCTGGCGTTTTTCCAGATAACGGATTTTGTACTCATTTTGCATCATTTTATCTTTTCTGGTGGTTCTAATTTTTAATTGATGCTTAGCTTTCAAAATCATTTCACTTATTCTTAATTAAGCTTGCTTAAAAGCGCTCTTTAATTAAAAATAAAAATCAACCCATTTATTTATTAAAAACTAACATGATTTTTACATTTTCCAATTTAATCTTTTAATTCAAATACTTTCCTCATTTTTTTAATAATTTCTAAAAATAAAATTTAATTAAAATAATGCTCTTTTATGCAAAATAAATATAATTTCAATGGTATTCACATCTGCTTTTTATTACATTTTTCCCTTTATTTTATCATTAATTCCTGAATTTTAGAAAACTTGGAGATTAGCTTGGTTCTTTATCACAAGTTTTACCAGAACAAAATTATAAAATTAATTGAATATAACTGTTATTGATTTTTAAGCTTTAAATAAAAGAAAAATATTCTTTTAATTTCAGAAATATGATCCAGGAACAAGGAGAATCCTCAATAATTGTCATTAAGAACTTTAAATTCGATTATTCTCTCATTTTAATAAAATTTGAAATTAAATTCAGAAATAATTGAAAGGATAGATCCATATGTTTTTCAATTTAAAATTAAGAAAATTATTACGCAATCCAAGCAAATGTAATACTAAATGAGCAATGCATAAGGAAATAATGCTTTTTAAAACAATATTTTTCCTGATAATTATATTAAATATCAATGCAGGAATAAATGGCAATAATGTAAAGGTGCTTTTAAAATATTATTTAAAATAAATATTTATTTATTGACAAAGTTTGGTATGCGTTGCAAACGTCCAAAAGCCTATTCGTTTTGTGGCTCCCATACAAAGGTCGGTAACCAATGGTTCTTCGATTCGGTCCATTCGAAATGTCTGCCCTACAAATATTGTGTCAGTTCACAAGAAATAGGAATTCCTGAGGATTCGTCTGAGAATCGGTTTGAAGACGAGGCGCAGTGCAAATGCATTTGCAAGAGGTATGGCATAAAACTACTGCAAATGATTCTTGTTCAAATATTTCAAACTTTATATGGAAGCAAAAACCCCAAATGTTGGAAGAAAATGAAGAATAAACGAATGGAAGATTTGCGAGATCAATTTGGAGACGACCAACAAATCTCTTTAAGGATGAAAAAACTGAGTAATTTTGAGAGTAAAGACCGATTCCGTTGTATGAAACTCAAGGCTTATAGTTTTTGCGGCTCTCATACTATTCCTCGAACACATTGGTATTACAATAAGTACACGAAAAGATGCCTTCCTTATAGCTATTGTGAAACTGTTGAAGACATTCCGATGTTTAATAACGAGAATAATTTCTATTCAGAAAAGCAATGTAGTCACCTTTGTCGTTTCTGAATTCTATTTATTTCGTTTTTTATTTGAAACTTATTAAATTATTCCTATAAAAATTTGATTGAAATGATGGTTGAAAATATACTAGCAAAAATTGACATTACCTATTTGAATTAATTTGTAGTAAATTATTTTATTCTCTCAGAATTCTTAATAAAGTTTTGAGTATTTAGTTATTAATTCAATCAACAGATGTCTCAACATTTGAGTCAAACATTTGAGAAACACATGTCTTGACTTGTCTTCAAAACAGTCATTTAAATCAAAGTTTTTAAATCTAATTTAAGTGACAATTAGTCGACAAATGGCTAAAAAACCATTTTTCAGAAATAATAATAATAATAATAAAAGAAAATCTTCATTTAAAAAGAAGAAGAAGAATAAGAATAGCGATGAAAACGACGATAAAATAGAATTCGTCCGTAATGTCAACAAAACTGAAGACAAGAAGAAACCCAGCGATGAAAACGATGGCAATGAAAGTGAAGATAATTACAATGACCTGAGGCTCACTCAGACCAAGAAGAAAAAATCGGGAGGTTTTCAATCAATGGGTTTAAGTAATAATATAATGAGAGGAGTGTTTCGGAAGGGATACAAAATTCCGACACCAATTCAGAGAAAGACTATTCCAGTGATAATGACAGGTAAAGATATCGTGGCAATGGCTCGGACTGGAAGTGGAAAGACTGCAGCTTTCCTTTTACCCCTTTTGGAAAGATTGCGAGCCCATACGGCCAAGACAGGGGTTCGGGCGCTCATCATATCGCCGACTCGGGAACTGGCCATTCAAACCCACAAATTCACTAAAGAATTGTCTAAATTCACGGATTTGAAATCAGTTTGTATTTTGGGCGGCGATTCCATGGAAAGACAGTTCGCTGCCATTCATGATAACCCGGATATTATGATAGCAACTCCTGGACGTCTTCTGCATGTGTTGGTTGAAATGAATTTGAGGCTCACAACCGTCGAGTACATTGTCTTCGACGAAGCCGACAGACTCTTCGAAATGGGGTTCAAAGAACAGTTAACTGAAATTTTGAGTCGATTACCAGAACAGAGACAGACTCTTCTGTTTTCTGCTACACTTCCTCAACAAATAGTTGACTTCACAAAAGCGGGACTCAATGATCCGGTTCTAATTCGTTTGGACACCGAATCAAAACTGAGTGAAAACCTAAGAAATGTGTTCATCAGTTGTCGCAATGAAGACAAGACTTCAGTTTTATTGTACTTAATTAAAAATATAATAAGTATCAGTCAATTGACTGTTGTTTTTGTTGAGACCCGACATCACATCGAATACTTGAAAGAAGTTTTAAACAACAGTCAGATCGAGTGCTCCTATTTGTACAGTAGTATGGATTTGGAGGCCCGCAAACTCAATGTCCAGAACTTTCAACACCGAAGAGTTAAAGTACTTCTGGTGACAGACTTGGCGGCCCGAGGGGTCGACATTCCGCTCCTCGATAACGTCATTAATTACAATTTTCCCGCTAAATCTAAGCTATTTGTGCACAGGGTTGGACGAGTGGCCAGAGCTGGCCGTATTGGAGCCTCTTATTCTTTAGTAGCACCCGATGAGATGCCATATGCCTATAGTTTGAATCTATTTCTTAACCGTGAATTCAAATTAGCGAAACCGGACTCAACCATAAAAGATGACGGTTTGTTGGGGTCCATTCCCCAGCAAATGATCGACGAAGAAACTGAACTCTTGGAGAGAATGCACTCTTTATATAGTGATTTGAATCCAATGAAAAAAGTTTGTGATAATGCGTACAAACAGTACCTCAAATCCCGACCAACCGCTGACTCCGAGTCGATCCGAAATGTTAGACAACTCGTGGCTAAAAATCTCGAAACACATCCTATATTTAAAGGAAGAGTACAATCAGAGAACGAAACGGTCAGAAACGACATCTTGAGCTCAATTCGCAGCTATCGACCGCACTCTACTATTTTTGAGACCGGAAAAACCAAGGGAAGTGCTGGCTTTGAAGTCATGCAAAAGAAACGAAAAATTTATGACAAAATTGTCGAAAAGTTTGGTTCGAATAAAAAGATTGCCTCTGATTTCGAACAAACGACTGACAAATTCAAAGACAATGAGTTTTATGTTCCCTATCAGTCGAACGAACACTTCTCTGAGAAGGGCCTCGAATTGGAAAAGCCATTCAATGCAGAAATCGCTTCTGCCGTATTGGACTTCCACGGAGATGACAACCAGACAATTAACAGAGTGAACAAAGAAGTTAAATGGTTTGTAACCCAAATCTGTTACTCTAATGATTGATGCAGAACCAGCTCCAAGATTTTGGTTCTTACAAATTTTGGCGTTTCCTATATCTGCAAAAGTCATTCGTTGAATGTCTGTCGCTTCCAATCAATTACTGATTTGATATGACATGACATTCAACTACACTTAAGATTTACTGCTAATTATTTAATTAATTTAACATTAATTGAATCAAATGCTTGTTTAGGGACCGGAAGAAGAAGCGCTTTATCTCCAGTGGAAATACCGAGAAGGCTAAGAAGAAGATAAAGACAGAGAGCGGGAACTGGATCTCAGCCTCTTATAAAACAGATTTATATAAGAAATGGAAACAAAAATCAAAGGCAGAGGAACAGGAGAGCGATGACGAAGAGAATGAAGAAAAGTCCACTCGAGACAAGGAAATGGTTGACAACAAATCTAAGAATAAGAATCCATCGAAGAGACCGCCGCGAAGAGAGTTGAAGAATAGGGAAGAGATCTATAAAGAGAGACAAAAACTGGAGCGCAAGAAGTCGTTTATGAAATGGAGACAAAGCGAAAAGGCAAAGGCCAAGAACAAAAAGAAGGCCGAAAATAAATAATCCATTTATTAATTTTAATTTATGTCAAACTAAAGAAATCAATAAAATTCTAAACTATATTCCAAGAAATGTTTGATTTTAAATGAATATCCAGTTAGATTTTTGAGGCCAATCTTATGGTAAGTATCCATTATTTATAAATGAGCCAAATTGAACTAGAAGTTAAAGCCCTGTAGTGGGGAAAAGCGATAAAAGTAGTCTGCTCATTTAAGATAAATGTTGAATCCTCTCAATAGTATGTAATTTTTGAACAGTTATTACGTAATGTTTTGATTATCGCAAACATCGAAACATATATTGGGAATAATTGGGCTTAAAATTGAACTGAAATCAAGGCATTGATTGTGACTATAATTAGTTGACTTCTCAACCAAAATATTGAATGAATTGAGTGATAATCGATTCAATCTTCCATTAATGGCTTTATTGTCGACAGTCTTAACGAAAATCAAGAAATTGTTTTTTGTTTTATTTTCTGTTTTAAAAAAGCCTTTTTGTTGTCGGAAACGGAGCCGAAGAAATTCTGGACTTCTTCTGCCGATGACTGTCGAAAGGAATACTAAAAGCTTGGAATCGTTTAGTGGTTATCCATCGAACAGCACTTCGACCGCCAATCAGACCAATCGGTCTCACAATCAGCACAACTCTCAATACACCACTAATTCAGTCAATTCTAATGTAATTTATCAAAAAAACGATTATCAGTCAAATGTGTCGGACCCGGAGGCCAACGAACCCGACACTGATTTCTTCACTGATATGGTTCCACAGTTTAAGAAACCTAAAAAAGTTAATATTTTGCTCACAAATACAAATCTATTTTGATTTTATCCATTCTTTCAGATTGTTTTGGCTTCGAATCAGTCAAATGATAGTCAAATGTCCAATAGATTCGGTGTTGATTCGAAGGCAACCATTTCTCAGGTCTTAACCCTCTTCTCATTGATTTTGGCTAAATATTAGTCTTGAAATTCAGAGCAAAGAGTTAGGAGTTATCGATCACTTGGAGGACGTCAACAGTAGTTGGGAAGACAATGCCGCCAATGAAGAGATGTGGGACACCGACCAAACTCTCAGACATATGAGACAACAGGAAAGAGAGAAAAGGATTGCCGAACACCAGAGAATCAAAATGGAAAAGGAGTTCAAACGATCGAAACAACCCAAAGGCAATCTATTGGCCACAAAAATCAGCTAATCCTTGACCAATTGGTGTCTAAAACAATTTGGAAATAGCGGCGCACATATGCTTTCGCGGGTATGTCCTGTTTTGATGGTCATATTGACAATGTATTATCATCTGGTCCTCAGACAGGTGCTCACAACAGGGCATATGCGCCGATTTTACGTCATATTTATATTTTAATTACTTTTTCATCTTTTATTCCAACTGTTATTGTCTTTCATTAAATGATTTAAATTCATTGAAAACAATTTGAAAACTAATTATTATTCAACGAAATTAGAAAATTTTATTTAAATTAGAGACTATTGTATCAAATATGAGAAAAGATTTTTAACAAATTTATTACATTTGATGTCATTTTGAAGTGATCTGGCAAAAGTTGGGACAGGGAGGGGTTGGGACTAGTCTTTTGGCCGACTTTATTGTCTTAATCTGAGAGGGGCTCAGCTTTAATGGAGTGGAAATACCTTTGTATTCGTCAGATCCGTCACAACAGTCGCATATTCTGAAAGAATTTAATCAACGAATAAAATAAACAGAAATTGTTTAAAACAAATGAAAACAAACCCGTCATTAACTTTGGCGGAGGATATGTAGTCATCAGACTTTCCTGAGTTAGTTCTGCAGTAAAATCTGTTATAAACAAAAAATCATTAATAAAACAAATTATAAATATTTATCCGAATCAACAAATTTCTTAGAATTTCATTTCTCTGATTACAAGAAATAGAATTTTATGTCAAAAGTATTGAATTATTTTTGTCTGACATCCAAACAAAATCGTGTCTGAAATCTACTGATTAGAGTCAGTGACTTCTTAATCAATTTGTTTATCAATTGCGTGACAATTGTTTTTCAGATAACTGACCGACAGTTCCGTTAATGAACTCTTCGCTAAAATAAAAACTTATGTTTTAATCGACTGACAAATGATTGCTTAACCAAAATAGGGCATCACATGACTCATCCTGTCTGTCGTCCCTAATTTGGTGAATCCCCGACTGTTCCTCCCATTGCCTCAGAAATTATGAATGAGAACGTCAACAAACCTATTGTGTGGACAGGCATTAGTCGACGGCTCGTCTGTTCCATCGACACAATCACAATAGTCATCGTTGATATAGTCATAAGAAATGTGTTCACCCGATAGAAGACATCGAAACGAGTCACTGGTTTTCCGATAAAATTCTGCAAATTTAGGTAAAACTCCAAATATTTGTGTCTTATTTCCAGTATTTTGTTCATCACTTTTCTTATCAGTCATTCCATTGACATTTAAATTGCTTTCAATTTGGTTAATGTCTTTTGCACTGTCAGTCTCATCCTTGGTATGTTTGACAATAGTGTTAGATAATTGTTGTGAGACCTGGACATTCAGGCTCTTAAGAGATAGCAACTGATAGATGAGAAAAATGAAACAAACGATAAGAACAAAGAATGCGAGTCTTCTTCGTCTTAAGAGCCATCGCTGACAGATTGCGTTCAATATTCTCCACATTATTTCGTTAACTTTTGATCAGTTGTTAAAAGACATGTTTTTGAGGGTCACTGTCATCACTGACCACTACATTACTGGCCAATTGTCATAACTAAACAAATCAATGAATCAAATATTTGCTTAATTGCTCTTTTGATTAATGAGTTGTCAGTCAAAGTCAAAGTTATTTAGATTTTTGATGAATCGATAGTTTTGATAATAAAGTGCTGGTATTTGGAAGAGTGGAGAAATCGGTGCCACTCTTTCATACTCTTATAATTTGCCAATGTCAATTTCAGAATATAATCGACTAATTAAACAAGTTTATTGCAATTTGCAATGAATAAGCAAACAGAGATGACATATTCAATGAGTCATTTAACTTATTTGATTGAGAAAATTGAGAAATTGTTGTCATTTATGTCTCAACTTGGCAATACTTTGTTTTTATTAATAATCATTTAAAGTCTAGTCCGCAATAAAGTACGGCCATATTAGGGCTGTACAAGGTTCTTTATGATTTGCCTCTCCCAACCAGAGGAGCAGGCTCTTCTACGCACCAAATTATGCCAAATTCATCAACATTAACAAATTCCAATTCTATCAATTTATTTGTTTATAAACGAGTAAAAAAACTTTATTTATAAGAGTGTAAAAAACGATCAGCCTTAAAGTGACCCTATAACTTTTGCCTAACTTATCTATTTTGACAAGTTGACTGCATTGATCCATTGGATCAGTTTACAAACTATTATCTAAAGTTCAATTGATTTGTTGTTGAAGTTATCTATTGAAATGTGAATTAAACAGCTGTTGATGAGGCGATTAACCAGTTGAAGTATCATGCTGGTTTGCTGAGTGCGTTGTCTATGGCCGACCAGTGTTTAGTGGTTGTCATAGTGACGGTTACGCAATGTCTGCCATTTTGTTTAAATATTGGTTTATTATTATAAAAGATTGAAAATATATTTACAGTAATAATAGAAATATGTATGAGATATGAGTCAATACTTGACTATCAAATGTGAAAATTAACTAAATTTTTCATTTCAACTGATTTTATGTAAGATTTTTATTTAAATATTTGTCTTTTTTGTTGGCTTTGAGTCTGGAGTCAGTGTTTGCGGTCATTGGACTCAATATATGTTTTTCGCTTCAATTACTCAATTAATTGAACTGTTTTTAGATCAGACATAGAAGACATACATTTCTGACATTTTACTCACTCATAAATTCAAACAAATTATTCATTATTTGCTTAAAATGGCTTTCACTCAATGAATGACCCGTTCCTACGTTTAACCTTGTTCATCTCCTCAAAATTAGTTAACTGTTTTGGAAACTGAATTGTTTTTCCTGTAATTTTGTAAATATCCAGGTATTGGACAATAGTAGTGATGGTGACCCACATTACGTCTGCCATTCATTCAAATCTTTTTTAATCTTTTAATTTCTGATCAAATGATGTCAGATCTGAAAACAGTTTTAATTTATTCTTCCGTTTATTCAATCGATACTTAAATCGAGAAATTAATTTCTGTTATAATTTTTGATTAATTTTCAGACAATGAAATCACTTCGAGCCTCGAGTTCTGATGTCGACTATAAGACAAATCTGAGTCGTTCTCAACAGCAAAATGTTAAGAACTCTTCAAATGTCTGCAATGCGAAAGAGGTCTCAAATGCGACCATTGGCTCAAATTCGACCCCAAATACCGCAACGAAAAAACATGGATTAGGTTTCAGACGATTCTCTTTGAGACGTATTTTCAATCCGTCTTCAATCGGACGAACCGTTAATCCAAAGCATAGAACTACTAAAGATAATCACTCTGAGAGTGGTTCCGCCGCAGATAATAAGGTATTCATTTTATTTTTGATTAATTTGTTGAATTGTATTGAAATGGATGTTTGTTCAGAGCGTTTCCAATTCGAAGAGTGGTTCCCATCGTCCGACGTGTTCTTCATATGACGCCGAGTCCTACTCGATATCGAGCGGTCGCAGCGAATATTTTAGTCCCAATCTTCCGGCATTTACAGACAATTCTGGCTGTTCTTTAGGAATGTTAGAGTGTCCTCTCTGTCTATTGGAACAGCCGTATTCACACTTCCCAGAACTGACCACTTGCAGTCATAGAGCGTGCCATGCTTGTCTGCAACAGTATCTCAAGATAGAGATCCTTGAAAGTCGAATTAACATCAATTGTCCCGAATGTACAGAACCGCTGCACCCAAACGACATCCAGAGAATACTTAATTTGGACACTAATTTGATGGAAAAATACGAGACTTTTATGTTGAGAAGAATCTTAGTCACTGAACCCGATGCCCGTTGGTGTCCGGCACCCGACTGCGGCTATTGTGTGATCGCCAGCGGTTGTGCCAGTTGTCCCAAATTGAAGTGCGAGCGGCCCGGATGTGAGACTTGTTTTTGCTATCATTGTAAACAGGAGTGGCATCCGAACCAGACATGTGATGCCGCCCGCGCACAGCGAGGACTTCGCCATTCAGGACACGGCGGCAAATCGTCGTCCGTCTCATTCAGTCACGACTCAATTGTTCAAAGGGATGACATAAAGCCGTGTCCCTGTTGTAAAGTATTGATCATAAAGATGGACGACGGCTCCTGCAATCACATGACTTGTAGTGTTTGTGGTACTGAGTTCTGTTGGCTCTGTATGAAAGAGATATCAGACCTGCACTACTTGTCCCCTTCCGGCTGTACTTTTTGGGGCAAAAAGCCCTGGAGTCGAAAGAAGAAAATAATGTGGCAGTTGGGAATGCTTGTCGGCGCTCCTGTCGGCATCGCTCTCATCGCCGGTATAGCCGTTCCTGCGATTATCATCGGTATTCCCGTTTGGGTCGGCCGTAAACTTCACGCACGTTTCGAAAGACATCAAATGAGTCGTCATAAGAGAAATATTTTGGTCACTACCGGTGTCTTGACCTCTATATTTGTTTCACCCATTCTGGCAGCTGTTGCTGTCGGTATAGGTGTCCCCATTCTGTTGGCCTATGTCTATGGAGTGGTTCCGATATCTCTATGTCGGTCGGGTGGATGTGGAGTCATCACATCGGCCTCTGGTGTTAGAATCGAATTGGACGAAGAGAATGAGATCGGCATCGCTTCCAATGCGGCCGCCGGTGAGTGACTTCGCTCTTATCACACATTCACTGCATGTCTTGAGATCTCATTTCTCTCAAAGAAATTAATTTTCTTGAGTTTGAATCCTATTGTAATGAATGCACGAAAACTATTAATTCAGTTTTGTTTTGATTTATTGATTGAAATTAATTGATTTGATTTTGTTTTCTATTATTAAATCCATTTAATACTTATGTTATTTTTTTAATAATTGAGAAAATTTGATATTTTATTACAATTATAGCCAATAATAAAAAAATAATTGTTTTTCGTATCGAATTTTATTTAATTTATTAATTAATTTAAGACATAATTAACTCAACTTTCAATATGAGAACTTTCAATGCGATTGATTTGCAGATGGGGTCAGTGTGGACACCGCTCTCAGCAATAGAGGCGTCAATCCCAGCATCGGTGAAGTCTCGTTAGGCCTATCCACCAGTCTTTCGATGGGAAGCGGAACACATTTAGACCGCGTCGGCGATCGCGAGAACTCTTCGACGGCCGCCTGTGCTGGAAGTATCGCCAGCGGAACCCTCTCGACGGCACACAAAGTGGAGAATCAAACGGATGTCTCTTCGAACAAACGTTTCAGTCTTAGCAGTCACTGCGAGACGGCGTCGGCGACTCTCAGCTTTGGTGACCGTTCGGCAAACATATCATATATGGACGACTCCAGCGTCAAGGCATTGGCCGGTTCTATCACTGGCTATAAGGAGGCTGTCGTCGGTTACTGCGCTAACTCTGTCACACCCGTTGAAGTTCATGCAGTTGACCCCTCTATTATGACAAACGGAGAGAATGGATTGACTGTCAGTTCGGATCAGTCGAACGCCTGTCGAGTGTCGAGCAGAATGAGTAACGAAAGTCATTTCCCGGTTTGCAGCAATTATGTGGATTGTCACGTGACTTATATAGACGACAGTCCCAGTCCTTGTGAACAGATGAGCGATCAAGTGTTGAGTCGCACTACTCCTAACGGGGCCTATAATTCGCAAAATATGTCGCAAACGAAGCATTTGATCGGGAAGTTTGAGTCGCGATCATTAGAGCACTTAACCAATTACTGTGAATTGTGTCATAAGAGCCATAAGCCCTGTTGTCCTAATTATGTTAACAAACACCAGACTAACAAAACTAGCGCTCACTCCTCCCGCAGACAACAGTCAAAGTCAGTCGATGTCGAAGAACAGCGAAAGAACAAAAAGTCAAATACTGTGAACAAAAGACGAACGTCGAGCACAAAGTCCAGACATTCTGGTGCTGGCAATGAGTGTCACAAAGAGCTGAAGAGAGTCCACAGCTCTGAATGTAATATAACTGAACGTCAGATCAATTGCGAGCAGAAGAACAGGAAATATTCGCTCACTTTTAATAGTACTCCGACATCAACAATGGCTGTCAACGACTCTGACCTTAACACTGACCACAACAACACTCGAGCTTATAATCAGAATTCAAATTCATTTTCCAAATATTTTATGCAAAAGAAAGCCATTCAACAAAAGCCCATAAAATCCGAAAATAAGTCTAAATATACGACTATTACTATAAATGACAATGAATTCAATAATTCAAATGAGTTTTCTATCAAATCGAGTGAAGTTTAAGTCAATTCTTACGATTAAGATATACACAAATCTATCAAATTTACCAAAAAGAAGAAAACATTTCCAAATTTTATGCATTTCTTCTAATTATTTTGATATATGTCTCCGAATATTTACAAAATAAGTAAATTTATCTCAAATTTAATTCAATTGTGAATTAAGTTCCAAAACAAATATGAAACAAATGAATACATTAATTGTCAGATATTATTGATATTCTAATAATTATATTAATCGACAAAAATGACAAAAAGTTTTGCTTTATTTAGTTTTTTAACCGATTATATCATTCATTACGTAAAAGTAGAATAACTTTATCCAAACAATTGTTAATTTGCTTCAAAAGTGTTTTATTTAAACCTTTTTTTTCAATTATTTGTTGTTTTTTTATTAATGATATCTTATTATAAGTATAGTGTCGTTAAAATTGATGTCTTAACAAATATGAGTCGTCTTTCACTTATGTTTCAAACAGTTATTGTATTATTGATGTAATGATTTGTGTCTTAAATATAATGTAAATTTGAGAATATTATAGTCTCTTAATTCAAATATAGTTTTATTGAATAAATTCGATATTCATTGAGTAAGCTTTTGAATTTATTCAATTATCAAGGTATTTCAAATAAATATAGCATATAATGTTACAGTCAACTACCATTATAATTAACTACTATTATAATGAAGTAATCATTATAATTATGTAAGTCTTGAAACCAAAAACATAGAAACCTATGTTATGAACTGTTATAATGAACAACCGATAGTATCAACAAACTGTTATAATTAACAAAATTCTAAAACCAAACTATAAGAAATCAATGCAAAATATACTCCATTATAATTAAGTTAAGCAAAATAATTTTTAAAACTTATAAAAGTGACAAAGTAAGGCATTGCCTAAAATTAGTCAAAGAAATGAATTATGAAGAATAGGTTAATGCTTCTGAAATTTTATAACCAGAAAAGACAACTAAATAATAAGTAGATTCCAATCACAACTTACCGATATTTTTCTTTCAAATTTAAATAAACTTATTCGGAGATTAATTGAATGCAAAAAAGTTGAAAATATTGAGAATTTTATTAAGTCTGAAACATTTAATATAGATTTTTTGCTTAATTTGATGTATTAGTGAATAAATTGATTTTTTCCTAGACTCATTATAATGAACCTACCATTATAATTAACTAAAATTCGAAACCAATCAACTTCATTATAATGGTAGTTGACTGTACTTTCAGAGTATAGATTTTCGGATTTAGCAAGGAGAAGTATGTACATTTTTATAAAATAAACTATGATGAATACTATTAGTCTAGAATCTAGATTATGCCTGTTCAGATTATGAACACCTACAAACTTATTGTTTAATTATATGTTGTCTATAACGTAATCGCCATCACTATCGCCTGCCCTCACTATCGCCTGCCCTCACTTTAGCAAGAGTGATTCGATACTATAGACTCTATGATATCTAGTTACTCTTGCTAAAGTGAGGGCAGGGGATAGTGAGGGAGATTACGTTATATCGGGGGTCACCAAGGGGGCCAACGTACTTACCCCCCTGGACGGCAAATCTTGAAATTTGGGGCCCTTAGAAGGCAAACCGGCGAGCGAATCGAGCCGGTAAATATTTGGGAATTTTTGGTAATGGCGGCTGAAATTATGGAAAAGTATATTTTTGTTAAATAGCTTAAAAACTATATGATATAACAATTTCTTATACAAAATATTATCCTATTTTTAATCCTCTATCTAAAAATATTTTTTTTAGGATTAACGGTATCTTAATCCTTTAATCTTAAAAATCATTATCTTGATTTTAAAAATTTTAGTTTTTACCAATTATCTCGAATATTAAATAGGATTAAAAAAGCATTAAACCTATTCAATGAAGGTTTAAATCCTCTATAAAAACAATATTTTGTGTTTAGGATTAACGTCATTTAAGTGTTTCTGGAATTGGAATGGTGTTTCTGGAATTGGAATGGTGTTTCTGGAATTGGAATGGTGTTTCTGGAATTGGA